>OX439130.1:18613400-18747898 GCA_949318235.1 Ecdyonurus torrentis | reverse complement strand
TCTCTCTCTCTCTCTCTCTCTCTCTCTCTCTCTCTCTCTCTCTCTCTCTCTCTCTCTCTCTCTCTCTCTCACTCACTCTCATGCTTATTTTCCGCCTTAGGGTGCCGTATATGATCTCAGATACGACAAGTGCGCCCTTCTATAGCTTCCAGTCATTTCAAGTCTCTCCCGCTTATACTTAGATTTTTTTTCTCTCTTTCTTTACCCGCCAGCCTGTTGAAGAACGAAAAAAAAAATGGGAATAGCCAGCAGTAGCAAAAGCAAAGCTATATGTGTATGAATGTAAGCCCCTAGACAAGCATAAGACCACTGGAACATACACACACAAAAAAGAAAAAAAAAATGAATAGATATGGCAATGCGACAGGACAGTCGCCATCTTGAATAGATTTACAACCCTAAGTCAAGATCATATATTAAACTTGCTCCCTTATATATATTTTTTTTATATATATCATACTAGAAGAAAAAAATAATAATAAAAGAAGAAAATTGGACACTCAAAAATAACCCCCACATAATACATGATTTTGTTATATGTAAGGATGTACTTTATTTTCCATTTCATTTCTCATGTTTTTTTTAAAACTAATTTTACAACAAAACTTTTGCCAAAATGTCAGTATTTATATTGAAATAAAATATACATCTTGCCAAAGTTTATACTTTTATGTATTTTTTTTTGTTGTTGTTGTACACATGTACACATTTTAACAAGTTTTTTTTGTCTAAATTCTTAAGTGCTCCAAATTATGGTTACAGTGAATTATTTTATTATTTTATTTATTATAATGTTTCATAAGGCTTTATTATTTTCAATGTAAAAAAAAAAATGTATAACATAAATGTAAAAAATATTAAAACTTAAATGTTTTGTAAGTTGCCATAATATGTTTTTAACTTATTATTAAAATGTAATAAACAAAGGCATGTAGCAAATTATTCTTTAATAAATATAACTCTAAATTTTCTTGCTCAATAAATCCATATTATTATTATTATTATTATATACAACGCAATATCTCATAGCAAAATAATAATATATAATAATAATAATAATAAATAATAAAAAAAATAACATCAATAGTAAAATTGATTAAATATAAAATTACGTTACACAAGAACCGTAATCGCTATTAAGTATATTGATCAAACTATAAAGTATTCAATTAATTTTTCCATTATCATAACACACCTATACAAAAACAAAAATTACATTACTTTAATGAAGAAATAATAAAACCATCATTATTATTTATATATTTTCTACCTATTAATAATAAAATACTCAATAATATATTAATCAATACATCTTTCTTTTTTTTTCTATACTAGAAAAAAAGGGTATAAAAAATGGAATATGTATAGGTAAAAAAAAAAAAAAAAAAAAAAAAAAAAAGCTTTTATAATAAATTGGTATAGAAGGCATGTGAGTTTTGCTATAGGATCGCACTAGCAATATTTCAGAGTGAGCAAATGATCGAACCTTGGGCTGGATACTTTGATGCCCACGTACACCACGTGTATGATAGGATGAACATGAGAGAGTGAGTGAGAGAGAGAGTTTTGTATACCAACACCATGATGAATAATACAACATGTCATGACATGTTTTTTTATCAACATAAATATTGCCACATACTACTATCATAACAAATAATAACCATAAGGGAGAAAAAAAAAATACAACACTGAAAAAAAAAATAAAAAAAAATAATAAATAAAAAAAAGGAAGCAAAGTAGTAATAATGATAAATGAAATGTTATTTCTCTTTGCTACAGATACAATATACTGTATTATACCATATTATATACATACTATAATACGATAGGAAATTATTTATAATATACAAAGTAATATATTCAAAGTAATTTAAAGTAAATTAATAGTTAGTAATATTACCCCAGTAATATTCTGATTTAATATGTTTGGTTGGGTAGTTTTGGACTCAAAATTTAAAACAAATTATATATATATATATATATATATATATATATATATATATATATATATATATATATATATATATATATATATATATATATATGGATATAATATTCATTATAGCAAATTTTCAATTTTATAAAATCAACTTTTAAATTGAAAATTAAAATAATCTACTATATGTGTTTAAAATAAAAGGTTTATAATTATGATAATATTGTTACAAAAATAAAAATAAAAATTGTATACTGTACATAGAAACTATAACAAAATATAATAATGAATCAAATCAATAAAATGAAAAGTGATAAAAGCATTGTGTATATTCCGTATTACCGCAATTAAACATAATGATGCTAGCTGCCTTTTAGCATTATTTAGTAAAACACATATAAAATATATATTTAAAATTCTATAGTTTGGCATAATACTAAAAGTAATATCAAATAAAATACTATTACTTTATTATAATATATATTTTCTCTTCCCATTAAAAAAACACTAAATTTTAAATATATATTTTATTATTTTAAAAACCCATCAATAAAGTATACAATTTAATGATAAGTAATGGAACAAATATAAATGATATCTGATGAAAATAATTTTGTGTTTGACATGAGTTTGTCAATTTATAACAAGAAAATAAAACTAAAAAACCTGATTAGATCGTCAAAAAAAAAATTTTAATCTAAAGTATTCGTTTTATTATTTATATAATAATTATAATGAATATATATAAAAAATAATAATAATATAAAACAGAAGTATATTTTTGTACAAAAAAAAATAAAACTATTGAATAATAAGCAGGGAGAGAGGAAAAAAAACACAAATAATATTGACATATACATAAATCAATAAAGTTAGGGAAAATTTTATCTCATTTTTTTTTTATTTACCAATATAAATCTACAATGTTATATAATAAAACAATGACCTCATGTTTCAATTCAAAAAATTTTGATATTCAGTATCCTTTTTACATTCATTGTTATCAATGTTTTGTATTTTTTTTTGTATTAATCTATTGCAAAAAAAATATTTTTTTGACTCTCATTTATTTTTCTTTATGTTTTTTAACCCCAATATTTTTGTTATGTGTGTTTTCAAATTTATAAAACAAGGCCTCATAATCAATGTTGCGACTGTCATTTTAATATTAACTGTTTTTATTTTGCCTTCCCCCTCTCCCCGATTATTAATTAATGTCATGGTTTTTTCACATGACTTTATTGCAGAAAAAAGAGGAAGTTTTTCATCTATACAGAGTACAAAAAAATTATTAACACTTTTTATGTACTATTTTATTCATATATATATATATATATATATATATATATATATATATATATATATATATATATATATATATATATATATATATATATATATATATATATATTAAGAATTCAATTTTAATATTATAAAAAAACGTAATATAAATATGTAATGTATAAAAAATATTATATGAATTTCCTTTTTTATTTCTACCAGCTGCTATTAAAATTTCCGTTGTTAAAAAAATACAAAAAACATTATCCATCTTATTTTTTCGCTTTTCTCTCCTTTCTTTTCCTATTTTCATAGTCTTTAATAATACTTATTTTTATATATACTAAAAAACTGAAGCATTCTTGCGTTTATTGTTTTAATGTAGGAAGTGAACATTCCCTGACTCGGAAGTTGTCATTTTATAGAGTTAAAAAAAAGTACATTTACATTAAAATACAGGAGAGTGTGTATTACGTTTTACCATAACACCATAGTTCATCGTATATGGTGTACAGTATAGGTGACAGAACAAAGAGAGGTAGGGGGGGGGGGGGAGAGGAAATGCTCCGGGCTAGACATGATGAAAGTTTCACACCCTTACAATGCACTAACATTGTTTATGACCAGAAAAAATTTACTAATAGAAAACTCTCATTTTTTCCCCCCAGTCTCTCACTTTTTACAAATACACAATTTCCCGTTATGTTATAAATGTATTTTTTTTCCGCACCCTAAAAGTCTAGTTTTAAAATTTTTTAAATTTCTCTAGAGAATTTTGCATAACTCAATAAAGAGGTAGCGAGTAATATCCAGGGCTAATATTTGCATGGCTAGAATACGTCTGGGGTAGGCGCTCTAACCAGCCATACACCATTAGATCTATCTCACTCTCTTTCTCTCACCATCCCTCCTCCCCCAACCCTCATTTCTCTACCCACAATGCTGTCTAGCTTCATCTAACTTTCCAAACACACGATAAATGGTTTAATCTTTACGTCTACAATGAAATAGGAGTAAAAATATAATGAATTTTATAATTTTTCAATGTATATAGAATATTTGAATTTTATATATTATTTTTACTTAACATGAATTTCAACTCTCTAAAAAAAATCTCATTAACTACACAAACTTAATTTTCAATTTCTATTCATCAATTTAATAAAAACAAAATCAAAATTTATGTAAATTTTTACCTACATAAAAAGAAAGGGGAATTAACATTTAAAAAAAGAAGCTAGACGAATTAACTTACAGTTTTAACTACTTTTATACGTAAGATAATAATGACAAAAAAATTAGTTTGACCCTCGGGGTGTTAACATCTGGGATTTTAGCTTACATGGACAAGAAAAGTCTTTTGCTAAAGCTTTAGTTCAACATAGTAACAGTAGATAGCAAGCAAGAAGCAAAGTATAATAGCACAAGTAAGTGCAGCTTGCGCAGCTATATTCTCTCTCTCTCTCTCTCTCTCTCTCTCTCTCTTCATCTACCATCAAGTTTTCCTGCAGGCAATTTTCTTCAACAAGCACAAGTAAAAATTTTTTAATAAGAACAAACTAAGAATAAGAAGGAAGAGAAAGAGTGAGACAGAGAGTATGTTAGGAGTAGCAGGAAGAATAAGATTTTTTTATGTTATACTTGGACCGTTGTATTTATTTTAAAATGTATGGCATTTAGTTAACTTTAGAGTATACTAAAAATAATAATAAAAACAAAAAACAAAAAAACATAAGTACTGTAGCTTAGGGTAAGTCTATATAAAATGAATTAAAGTTTATTTGTCTAATTTTTTGTTGTTGTTGTTATAAATTAAATTAATAAAGAAAATATTAAAAGGTATAAGGAAAAAGTATACAGCAATGTAACAGTGTTATATAGATGATGAAGGCAATTTATGATTTCTCTCTTACTCAGTGAATATATATGTATATATATAAAAATTGGTAAAATAAGGGTGAAAGTTGAAATGTCGCATATTATTTGTCAGAAATGTGTATGATTTATTTTAGAAGGCAAAAGCAACAAAATTTGCTTCTGGGAAGGGTGTATGTTATTCTCTCACTTTCTTGCTTTATTATTATTCCACTTTAATGAAGACTCGAGGCTACAAGGAGAGAGAGAGAGAGAGAGAGAGAGAGAGAGAGAGAGAGAGAGAGAGAGAGAGAGAGAGAGAGAGAGAGAGAGAGAGAGAGAGAGAGAGAGAGAGAGAGAGAGCAAAGACAAAAGACGTAACGAAACAAAATACAAAATCATAAAGCACAATGCTTATTATATAAGATAATGTAACTCTAAACATACAGAAAGTGTTTTAAATATAATTAATAATGATTTAATTTTAAATTATATAAATTATGTATAATCATATAGCATTTATAAATTATTAGTTGATATTTTAAAGATTAATTGTACTTATCAATATAATTTAAATAAAATAACTAATTTTTATATTAAAAAAAATTATATTTATTATAAAATATCTATATAACATTTAATTATTTTTTTTTATTATTTGTATTACTTCAATTATATTTTAATATAAATAATAAATTATATTAATTTTGGGCTGAAAAGTTACTATTTCTACTTAATTAAAATAGTTCTATATTTAAATTAATTATTTAATATGAAAATCATTTACAATGTCTATTTGATATAAAAGTAGTATTTGAACGGGAGAACAGAACTGAACCGACTCGGAACTGAACCGACTCGGAAATGAACCGACTCGGAAATGAATCGACTCGGAAATGAACCGACTGTTTCAAAGTGGAGGGGATGCAGTATGCAGGAGTGGGGGTACTCTTAAAATTACTTAAGTCTGGCAACACTGCAATTAGAAAAAAAATGTTTTGGAATTGAACCGACTTGAAGTTATTTTGATTTGCAATTTACTTTGCTTATTATTTTCTTGCATTTAAACACAGGAAATGAATCGACTCAGAAATGAATCGACTGGGAACTGAACCGACTCTAAATTTTTATTTTTTTTATTAATGTGAAATGAACCGACTCGGATCTGGACCGACTCGGAAGTGAACCGACTCTTATATTTTTATTTTTTTTCATGGAAATTGAATCGACTCGGAAGTGAACCGACTAGTATATTTATATTTTTACTTAGTGGGAAATGAATCGACTCGGAATTGAACCGACCTTTAAAATTAAATTTATTTTATGATAATTGAATCGACTTGGAAGTGAACCGACTAGTATATTTATATTTTTTACTTAGTGGGAAATGAATCGACTCGGAATTGAACCGACCTTTAAAATTATATTTATTTTATGAGAATTGAATCGACTCGGAAGTGAACCGACTAATATATTTTAATTTTTTATTTAGTGGGAAATGAATCGACTCGGAATTGAACCGACCCTTAAAATTAATAATTTTATGAGAATTGAATCAACTCGGAATTAAACCGACCCTCATAATTTTTAATTATACTTATTTTATGAGTATATTAAATTAAGTATGAGTTACATAAAGCATTGGTCTTGTTACACTTAAATTTAAAACAGAATACAATATAATTATGCATAATCACAAAAACACTGAATTCAATAATACAAAAAATATGAAAAATATCAAATAAACAAACAATAATTGATAGACAGCAGCACTTAAATTCAGTAAACTTATAAATATATTTATGATTTTAGATTATTATAACTTAATTACTTCCATTTAAAATTATTATTTTAAATATTTATTTTTTCTTAATATTTAATTGTATGACTTGCATTTATAAAGAGAAAAAGAGAGAGAGAGAGAGAGATAGAAAGAGATTATTATGGACAAGATTCTCTAAACAATTCTCTAAACAATCAAAACATATAAGAAGATGGCCATAAGGAATTAGAGCACATTTTGGTTCATGCGCGAAATGAAAGAAAAAAAATCGAAATACTATATTAATATGAGAAGTTGAACAGTTTTTTTTTAAATTGAATTGGCTTTGCTAAAAATTTGTTTACGTGGACAGCAGTCTCGTATTCATTAACAAATGAGAACAAAAATCATTAAGAATTATTTTGCAGTTTGCACAGTGATAGAAACTTAAATTTTTGGCATTATTGAAACTTGTTATAACAACAAAACTTCACGTAATTTTAGATATTCGATCGAGATAGCATTTACTTATTAAAATTTATTTTTAATTTTATTTGTATTTATCGCACGCGTTTCTAGAAATATTATCGTAAGAGAGAACGCGATGTATCGACGAAAATAATTTGGATTCATTGCCTATTTTTGGCTGAAAATTCATTATTTTTTGACTTCGCTTTAACGAAAGTTCATTGTAATGGGTTTAATTTATGCTTTTATACTTGTAAATTTTAGCGGGACTGGTGAAATTACTTCGCTATTATGAAATTTTGCTATATTGAGGTTTTACTGTTGTAGCTTTTTTTTTCCTAAAAAATCAACAAGAAAATTAAACCCAAAAAATTAAAAACTATAGGAGGATTTTTTTATTTTTCACTTATATATTTTTTTATTCTTTCTTAACCCTTAATTGCGTGCCCTTAATATATACGTATAATGAAATATGTATATATAGGAGATACACTACAATAGAAGATATTAAAAGTGAATTGGAGATTTTTTTTTTTTACAAATCATACTAAGATTCAGTACTATTTCTTTACTCATTTATTATTTTTAAATTAAAAAAAACTGTAATAAAGAATAAACGAAATAAAAATCAAAGCAATTACGTTTCAAATACTTCGTTTCGTTTTTTCGACGTTTTTTTTTTTTTTTTTTTTTTTTTATGGTATAAAAATGCTGATTTTTTCCTGAAAAATGATAAAAATTGGTAAAAAAAATGGTACTTTTTTGAAAAAAATGGTAAAAATATTGAAAATTGGTAACGCTTAAACGACTTCAAATTGTCCAATTCGTACTCATTTTTGGTTAAAAGTTACCTAATACTAACAGAAAAAAGTCGAGAGTACCAGCAAATCCGGTCTCTACTTATAACAAGGCTTTCATTGAAAATATATTTTATTCATTATTTTGTCCATAAGAATGCAAATTTATGCAAGTCACGAATTAATAAAATAATAAATACATAAATATTTAAATATAGTTTTTTCCTGATCTATATTTGGTGCGGTATTTTCACGGTTTGCAAGATTGTTATTTCTTATATATAAGATATTTGATTCCATCTATAATTTAATTTCTATGCGTACTACATATTTTTACAATGGTATTTATTGCAAAATGTAATGTTGCTTTTTGTTGAATGCGGCAATACAATTATTCACTATTTATTAGAAAAATAATTAGCTACAGTATTGTGTATTTTTTTACCTTTGCATGCTTTTAATTGCAAACTTTTATTGAAACATTATAAAAACTTTACTGAAACAAAGAAATTATAATACAATAAAAAAAAACATAGAAATAAGATTGCTGAGATTTTCTTTTTTATAATTTAATTTGACATAGAAAATAGTTAGTTTTTAAACAATAAACTTTTATCATATGATATGAAATACAATTATTTAAAGAACGTTTTGCTGCAGCATAATAATATGCGCCGTTATATATATGATAACCGTTTTAGTGTTAGGTGACAATTTTTACAAACAAAATCAATCATTAATAAGTCAATGTATGCCTTATATTTTATATATTTTGCTATGGTTACTCGTTGTCAGAGAAATATTTCAATTGAATACTAATCCCGACAGCACCAAATTAAATAAACATTTAAAACTCTCGCGCTGAAAGAACACAAACAATTGCTTTTTGAAAAGTTTTGCAGTCATACTGTTATAGTTATATTAAACTTTTATCAAGTGTGCCCGCGTAAGACTAAAATAAATGTTCTCCAAATTGTGTCTGCAACTTTGTTTTGGTGGTGCCCAACGAATATCATAGCTGCAAGTTTTTTTTATATTATATTTCTTCATACAAATAAAACCTACGTGAAATTAATTTTTTTTTCAAATTATAAAGAATGCTTAAAAAAACTACATAATTTGATAGTATAATAAAATTCTATAATGATTAAAAAAAAATTTTTTTAAATTTTTTATTCTTTTTTTTTTCTTTTTTTTTGCTTGCCATATTGTGTTTTTCTGCTATACACCAATCCCAGTCCCAGTCAAGACATTGTCTTATCGATAGGTAAGAACTTTCCAATTAATGGAAAAGCACACACTGGCCGGCCACGGCCTAAGTACACAGCCCGGCATTCACCATGACAGCCTAGAGAAACCGTGGAAACATCTAGGCAGGCTGGTCGGTGCAATCACATCAATCATGCACCTCCTGAATACTGTGTGTCGTCATGGAATGCATGTAAACATGCATCGTGCAACGTGATGTGCTCTCACACTTCACGTACGCACCCAGCAGTGACTCGAACCTATACTAGGTGAGGAGTACACAGTTGCGAGTCAGCTGCCTTCACCACTCGGACATACCAGCTCGGTAAACACTATAAAACTATAAAACACTAACACTTTAAAAAATATACAGTTGGATCAATTTCGAGTCGATTCAAATTCCTTTATTTAAAATAAAATAATATATAGTCGGTTCACTTCCTGACTTATATAAAAACAGTCGGTTCACTTCCTGACTTATATAAAAACAGTCGGTTCATTTCCGAGTCGGTTCAAATCCCTTTATTTAAAATAAAATAATATATAGTCGGTTCACTTCCTGACTTATATAAAAACAGTCGGTTCAATTCCGAGTCGATTCACTTCCGAGTCGGTTCAAATCCCTTTTTTTTAAATAAAATAATATATAGTCGGTTCATTTCCTGACTTTTAAAAACAGTCGGTTCAATTCCGAGTCGATTCACTTCCGAGTCGGTTCAAATCCCTTTATTTAAAATAAAATAATATATAGTCGGTTCACTTCCTGACTTAAAAAAAACAGTCGGTTCAATTCCGAGTCGATTCACTTCCGAGTCGGTTCACTTCTGAGTTTTCTTTTTATTTAAAAAAACAGTCGGTTCAATTCCGAGTCGATTCACTTCCGAGTCGGTTCAAATCCCTTTATTTTAAATGAAATAAATAAGAGTCGGTTCACTTCCGAGTCGATTCATTTCCGAGTCGATTCATTTCCCACATTTATCAAATATTTATATGAGTCGGTTCAATTCCTAATTTTAAATAAAAAAGTCATAGCAATGTTGCCAAACTTAAGTAATTTTAAGAGTACCCCCACTCCTGCCTACTGCATCCCCTCCACTTTGAAATAGTCGGTTCATTTCCGAGTCGATTCATTTCCGAGTCGGTTCATTTCCCAGTCGGTTCAGTTCCGAGTCGGTTCATTTCCTGTGCCCCATTTGAACAATTTAAAAATTAAAAACTATAAAATTATACTGAAAAACGTGTATAAATAAATGTTTTTAAATTAAATAATATATTTTCAATTATATATATTATTGATTTGATTCAAAGTAAATTTGCTATATATACGAGTTGAATCTTAACTTGAATCATTTATAAGGATAGCTAAATATGCAGTAAACCACTATATTCTTATGATGAAAAGTTATAGATTTTACTTACTTTTCTAATTTTACCTTCAGAAATCAGAAAACACATCATTTTATATTATATATTAAGTTGTTTGCTGAAGAGATTTTACAACTTCCTCTCTCTCTCTCTCTCTCTCTCTCTCTCTCTCTCTTACTAAAGTCTCTTTAATTAATAAAGTTGTGTGAAAAAGTCAACATGTTAGTAACGCAACGTATATCAGCCCAGCTTATGTGAAATGACTAAATTACTAAATTGATATTGTAAGCTTTTGATGTTATAAACTATTAATTAAGCGTTAAAATTTTCTCTTTTCCTTCTTTTTAACTACAGTTTTTAATATTATTATTATTGATTAACATCACTTTTTTTTATATTAATTATTGATTATAAAACTATTTTTTTTCTCAATAATTTTCTACTTCAATTTATTATTTTCTTTTGATATTATAGAAGTTCTATAAAGAAAATTTTCTTTGACTAGTGCTGCCACCATTGATTTTAAACGGGAAAATATAAAGTGAAATAAAAAAAACATATAAAAAAAAACTAAAAAAAAAGGCAAGTTAAGATACTGCAAAGAAAATCATTTGGATTTTACATTCACCTCTCTAAGTTTATATATATATATATATATATATATATATATATATATATATATATATATATAATATATATCCTAGTCTTAGCAGAACCAAGTTATGATCTGTATTTTAGTGTACCACAAAAAAGTAGGTAATAGTAGTAAGTTAAATTAACCAACCGTGTCGTAAAAAAATGTGTCTTTCTTAAAAGTATTTATCCAGGATGATAAAAATAATAAAATATTTAATTTACAACTTCTTCTCTTAAATTTAATACATATATTATGATATAAGCAACATAGCGTATAGTGATAATATTACTTATAATATCTTAAAATTATGTTAAAATTTAATGGCATTGTCCCTGAATTCACAAAGTTGCTTTAAATATTCCCATACTTATGATTTGCAACTTTAAATACTTAAAGTAATAGACCAGAAGAAAACACAAAACATTTGATGGGACTTACATAAATAACTTTAGTTTGTCTCAAAACCTAACTTTAGCTCCGTAGCAGTGATCAGAAAATTTCAATTTATACAACCTGCACAACATTTTTTTTACTAATTTTTGCACGTTTCTGATGAATAGTCACGCAAATTGCATACTTTACAGTACTTTCACGCTCTCTCGTGGTGCTACATTAGCATTCTGGTAAAAATTGTGATTAATTTTGAAGATCCCATTTCTTGTTTATTCATTAAAAAGCACAAGTCATGTTGTTTTATGTGGTCTATGGCTTTAATTTGATAGATATTTTTATATTTTCTATGATATCTTAAGAATGTATATGATACTTTAAGAATCCTAGAATATTAATCAATTTAAATACATTTATAAGTATATACTGTATATTTGAAAAAAATATATTTATAACAAAACTTGCACCTGTAGCATAATATTCACTCATTGAAAATATACTTAAATTTTAAACTAAGAAGAAAAAAAAAGTTTTTTATTTTTATGTCTCAAGTTTTGGTATATGCAATAAAAAAAGTTTTGTGGCATAAAAATTGCTTTGTTCATCATAAGAAGTGTTTTTTGTTGCTAGTAGCACATGAGATCATCTCATCGCTCACACACAGAAGCTGCAACATCCCTAAAAGTTCGCGACCCACGGTGCATCATACTGACTACAAACAGACCACTAAAAATACTTTACCAAATTGTTTTCTGGTTACTTTTGTTTTCAACTATTCTCATTATGAAGTTTTACTTCGACACTAAATATATTTTAATGGATTAGTTGACTTGTAATTTGATTTAGCAGTAAAAGTCTATTCAAAAAAATAAACCAATACATAAAAACAAAGAAACTTTGTAGATAAATCATGTTTTTCAATGGTACCATATTAGCGTAAACCATTTTTTTTTGTTCAAATATTTAGCCTTATTCAAACATAATATTGGAATACATACTTTTAAATACACACTTTTAGTGGTTTTTAATTTCATGTTGAAAATGCAAACAATATATTTTTTTATTTACAATTTTAGCTTCATTTAAAAGTTTCTAACAAATAGAATTTCAATGGTATGTTATGTATGCTTCATAAATAATAAATTTTTATGTAGTGCATGTAAATATTAAAAAAAAAATCAATAAAAGTTTGCGGTAACTAGAGTAATCATATTACGAAAAAATTGCCATTTTTTTATTGTTAGTTATATGAGCTTTATTTATAATTTATTTCAAACTAAGCAATGCTGTATTACATTATATAATAATAATAATATTAATAATTTTTTTATATGTATATATATTTATTATTAATTTAATTCATTATACAGCAGTATGTATAACTCTATGTACATATTAATATATTCTATTAATATTAAAATAATTATCAATATTTTTAATATTAAATTCACAAACTTTAGTTTACATTTAATAATTTTTATTCAATAAAAAAGGTACTCCATGAATTTTTCTATAGAAATATAATATATTCTAAGCTATACATAGTCAAAATTGAAAGAAATCTTACATGGTAAAAATTAATTGCGCAATTTATGCTGCATTGAATAGTAACTATATAGTAGAGAGCATAAATGATACTGTATTTTGTAATAACATAAGTAATTATGCTGAACATTTTAACTATTTATTTATAATCACTTTACTACAGAGTTATAAATTATGTTGTTTTGCATACATGTTGTTGTAATGAGCTCAAATAATTATTATTTATTTTTGTACGTGTAGAATACGAGCAATAATTTGAGTACTATTTTACTATATTTCTATATCTGGTTCAATAAAAGGCGTAGAACACGTTCAACAAAAACTTGATTCATATCCTAACTTACCGAAATATCAACGTTGATTTTACCGGAGTCATTGATTTGTAATTTATGTTCCATTCAAGGAATTGCAAATACGAACTATGATGACACAGCTCGCGTAGTTCACGTGCGCGTAAAGCAAGCGAGCTATGACGTCAGAGTCTGCATTTGCCATATCTTGAATGGAAAATAAATTAGAAATCAATGACTCCAGCCAAATCAACGTTGATATTCCGGTATATTAGGATATTAGGCAAGTTTTTTATTCAACGTGTTCTACACTTTTAATTTAAGTAGTGGATAACTTTTATATCTTACACTTGTTACCACTAAAATTACTCTCGCGATGTGTAAATTTAAAACTAAAAATAATGCGCACTCATATTATTAAATTATCTTATATATACACTATGCAATGTTAAATTTATTTATGTTGCATTGAGTATAAGTATAGTTTTATATAATTTAATATTATTATTAGATTCATTAAAATATATCTTACAGTATTAATTAATAATTATAAACCACAGTATTATCATTAAAAATAAAACTGCGGTCAAGATGCAACTGTAATACCACACCTTTGCGGTTTTACAAGCATAAACATCTCGGTAATGAATTGCAACAGTGGTAGAATTACTTATTATAACTTTATTTAAAAGGTATAAATAAATAGAATATTATTATATATACCTTTACTAAACAAACTTTATATGTATGTAAAGTAGATGTTGTATACTTTTTTTTTAACGTTTAAATCAAGATTCCAATATAAATAAATGTAAATGTAAATAACGTATGAAATACATTGATTTAGGTCAGCGATAGAATGTACTGGTACTTCAATTTGTAATCTAGATTCAATGATGTTCATTTGAGTTCTAATCTGTGGTTTGACTATATGAATGCTTCTATTACACTATATATTTATGTAAGTATTATTTGAATTTAATTCAATTTAATTTGCTTCTTGATGTGATTTAATTTAAAAATTAAACCAAGTATTTAAATATTAGTAAATTAATTAAATTTATTCATTAAAATTTTATGTTTATTAAATTACATGTATCACCAATATATTATTTGCAAATTACAATAGATCAATATATATATTTTTTTTTGCTTGCCATATTGTGTTATTGTGCCAGTCCCAGTCAAGACATTGTCTTATCGACAGGTAAGGACTTTCCAAATTAATAGAAAAGCACACACGGGCCGGCCACGGCCTAAGTACACAGCCCGACATTTGCCATGACAGCCTAGAGAAACCGTGGAAACATCTAGACAGGCTGGTCGGTGCAATCACATCAATCATGCACCTCCCGAATGCTGTGCGTTGTCATGGAATGCATGTAAACATGCATCGTGCAACATGTTGTGCTCTCACACTACACGTACGCACCCAGCAGTGGCTCGAACCTATACTCGGTGAGGAGTACAAAGTTACGAGTCAGCTGCCTTCACCACATGGCCATACCAGCTCGGTATTAATTTTATGTAAAAATATATGGATTTAGAAATCGTGGATTATGGCAAATGGCATAAGATAACATTTTCTCTTTCGTTAGTTTGCCATAATTAATGTATTTCTATAGTTAGGGAATCCAAAGAGAATATCGTTATTCAATTTTCTGTTGTCTTTAATTCTATTACATCCTGGAAGTTATATTTTGTTGCCCATTTGATCAATGTAATTTTGACCCGCAATACACGTCTACAGCTGACCAGTACTTTTCAGCGGGAATCCTCTTTGGATTACATAGTTATCTACTTACATTAGCCATAATATGATATATGTTAATAAAATGCTTACATGCACTACTACCTTAATGTATAATACAAGTAATAGAAACATTAAAAGTTAATAATTATTAATTATACATAGCTAAAAGTAAGTTAAAAATACCAAATTATTATCACATTATTAAGATAAACAGGAAAACAAAGGGAGAAATTAATTTTTCTTAAAAAAATTGGATTTTTTTTCATGGTGTTTAACCTCTCATAACCATAAACATCGTAAAAATAAAAGCATAATGAATTTCGTAACATGTAAAAATTTCTCAAGTGATCACAACAAGCCTAGGGCAAAATTTTAAGTACTGTATTTAAAAAAATATATTGTACCTTAAAATAAAAATATATCTCGAGTCTCTTAAAAGCGTGTATTAAAAAAAAAGGTTCATTGAGAGTAGAGGTCGGTTGAGAGATGATATCACGTTGTCCAAACATTACAACTCAAACAAGACACGTATATACAGGGAAAAATGAGTGGGTGGGTAGCTCCTTCCTTGTACTTAAAATAAAATACTGAAAATATTCTTTAAAAAAAAATAACTGAATGAATAAAAAATATTAAATATAATGTTTCTAAAACTTCTCCAGAAAAAAAAAAAAAAAAAAAAGAAAAAAAAAAAAAAAAAAAGACTTTAATTAAAATTGATAAGAAGATTTTCTTTAATAAATTTAAGAAAAAAATATGTCTAATTAGAGGGAACTAAATAATAATAAATAATTTTTTCATTAATTTTATACAGTAAATATTAATATATATATATATATATATATATATATTTATAATTCTTTTTTCATGTAGACTTTCTTATGATGGAAAAAAAATTAATTAACTTAAGTATCAGTTCATGAAAGCTTTATTATGTTATATAATATTCTGGCGTATTAAAAAAAACTCTCAAAAGAAAAGCTGCTTAATTATAATAAGTTGTTTTAATAGTTAGCTATGTTTTGTAAATACAAAAATTTAGTTGATGAAACTATAACGAATAGTAAAACATGTAAAAAAAAAAAAAAAAAAAAAATTAAAAAAGGCAGGTGAATATAACAAAAATATATAATATACAAAAATAACTTATTTTAATTAAAATTATCACAAAGAAATAAATAATAAAAAAAAAAGAAAAGAAAGAAAGAAAGAAAGACGGGAAAGGAAAATTCTTAATTTTTTAGAATATTTTTTTCTCACTCTTTTAAAATTCATTATAAGTCGAGTGTTTTTTTTTTCTTACTGAAAGCTATTTTATATAATATATATTATATATATTTAAAAAAATAATATCGATGAAAGATAATTGAAAATTCCTTGTACATTGAGGAAGCAGTACTTGAAACTAGGTTCTTCGTCTCTCTCTCTCTCTCTCTCTCTCTCTCTCTCTCTCTCTCTCTTTTGCTGTCTGGGATACAATGGGAATGAGATGTATGTAAAGCATATGGCAAGGTCACCAACGATCTAACAAGAAGAATCTCTCTCTCTCTCTCTCTCTCTCTCTCTCTCTCTCTCTCTCTCTCTCTCTCTCTCTCTCTCTCTCTCTCTCGCTCTCGCTCTCTCATCCTTACTGGCTTGCGATATTCATAACTCGCGACAGCGGCAGCAAATCATTCCAGGCCAGTAGTCTTTTCAGAGGAAAATTCACATTGACACCAAAGATGAGATATTACATTTTGGTATCCAAGCATAGTACAGAACGAGATTCTTCTTTTATATTCTCTCTCTCTCTCTCTCTCTCTCTCTCTCTCTCTCTCTCTCTCTCTCTCTCTCTCTCTCTCTCACTTTTTCTCTTTTTCCTTTTTTAAATTCCCACCTACCCATAAAAAAAGTTATATATATTTTTGTTGTATACATCTATAAATATATAAAGTTAGAATTGAAGATCAGTAAAAAGGAAATGTACAGTTAGATTACTATCATGATACGAGGATAATATATATATATATATATATATATAATGTGTTCTGTTTCATGAAGCTCTTGTTTCAACAGCATGAATTTTCTGAATGGATTTTTCTTTGTTTACATATCAATGCTTTTTTTCTCTCTTTTTCTCTCTTTTTTTTTTTTTTTTTTTTTGTATATTAAAGAAGACATTTTTTTATACAGATTTTTGTAATAATCATATAAAATTGAAAATAAAATGTAATTTTGTAAAATATAGGTTTTCTTCTCTAAAATATAGTAAACAAGTATTTAATAGTGCATTGCTATAAGTTGTATAAAATAAAATTCTTTATATATTACATTCACGTAGTCCAGTTTGTATTTTTTATTTCAATCAATAACTCTAATTTAAACTTCATAAAATACACTACTACTACTTTTTATATAATATACTATATTAAATAGTTAATGTTCTAGTCTAATACTCATTAAGGGTATTAAAGTTAGATATTTTAACGTGAATGCAATGTTTATTTTGTCATTTACAGTTGTATGTGCGAGAAGCTGAACGAACGTATATATATATAATATAATATAGTATGAGGTGGTTAGTGGTTACCGGTCGTTATATCTTTTTACGTATAGTGGCAACTCGTTTAACTACTTTCTATAGTGATATAATACATATGTGTTAATATTTATGTATAGTATAATATAGATATTCAACTCATTTGTTTACTTTTTTATCTAAATAAAAAAAATAATAAAAACTATACAATGTAGGCTTAACAAAATGCATTATAATTGTTTGTTAAATTAATTATTGCTATAATTGTTTTTAGAAAATAATTAAATAATAAGCATCTTTTAAATGGTTAAATAATAATTTTTCTGTTAAAATATGGTTATATCCTGAAACATAGGCAACCTTTCTATACACAAGTAACCAACTCGTTGCATACTCAGCAGGATACAAACGTATTTGTAATAATATTAAAGCAACAATTTTTGTTATCTGTAACCTGGGAATATAACCCATTCTTACCGGAAGTAGATTAAATAAAGAGAACGGTGAGTGCGTATGTGTGCTTCTGTTTACTCCAAATGCGGAAAAGGAGGTGCTGGAAGAGGAAACCATGTGATGGTAAAAGTGGGAGGCAGCTCAAGGTTAGCTTGCTGCTGGCACGAAGTTTTCTCCCACTTTTACTGTCACGTGGTTTCCTCTTCCGACACTTCCTTTTCCGCATTTTGAGTAAACAGAAGCACACAATGTTTACTCAAAATTCGGAAAAGGAAGTAGCCGGAAGAGGAAGCCACGTGACGGTAAAAGTGGGAGAAAAATTTGTGCCAGCAGCAAGCTAGGCCTGAGCCACCTCCCACTTTTACCGTCACGTGGTTTCCTCTTTCGGCACTTCTTTTTCCGCATTTTGAGTAAACGTAAGCAGTCATTTAAAAAAAATCATTGAATTAAGTCACATTCTTTACTTAATAGAGTTACAATAGCTGCCATTAGTGTTAACTTAAAACAATCACCAGATTATTTATTACTGCATTATCTAGATATTATACATTATACAGTTAAATTATAATATTATGCATTCTGATAGCAGTTCAACTGTATCATATATATTTGCAAATAAAATGTCAATACATTATGAATAAATTATAAAGCAAAAGACAAATTTTCTTGAAAGCTTATTTTTTCTTCCCCCTTTTTTTTTCATATTTGATATCAGTGACCTCTAAAGAAAAAAGATATTGATGGAAAATAAATTTATTTGAAATGAAAAGAAAACGAAGTTTAAAATATACGTAAATTTTTTTCCTCTATTTTTTCCTTTCCTTTAAAATTTATTATGTCTACGTTACTTTATTTTACATTCTAATTTATTTATTAGTCACAAAATTTTAAATTACAGTATATATATATATATATATATATATATATATATATATATATATATATATATATAAAAGTTTAAAATACAATTTATTATTAAAATTAGATAATAAAATATTTAAAAAAATATATATAATATAAAATTTAAATAATAAAGTAAGAAAATTAAATTATAATGTACTATTATATAATATTGTATATGTTTATGAAAGTATATATTATACCAATGTTAAGCCTACTTTGGAATTATAATATGAATTTTAAGGCCACAGAGAAACAATTACATAGTGGTTGCTGTACTATATATATATATATATATATATATATATATACATATAAGACTGTCTGGCTTTTGTATTTTACTAACTTGTAGCAATAGTACACATAAGGTACATACTGTATATAGTAAGAGAGAATAAAGCGTCGAGTCGTTTTATAACACAGCAGAATGTAAGCATTCTCTCTCTCTCTCTCTCTCTCTCTCTCTCTCTCTCTCTCTCTCTCTCTCTCTCTCTCTCTCTCTGTGTGTACTTTTACTGTGTTCTGGAAAGATTCAATTACACAATAGCAATTACTCGTGAGGTGAATAACGTCGTATAATGTTATTAATCTAAAATATCTCTCTTCTAGTAAGTTTCAGTACAATACTAAACAATGTACCATAGGAACTATACCAAAGGTTTAAAACGTATATATGTACAATATATATATAGTAAAATGTGAAATTTCAAAATGAAGGTATGTATGCATGTATTTAAAATGGACAAAGTTTCACTTCTTCATTATTTTCTCTTCTTATATACTAAAACTACTATATTATTTTATGAAGAACATATGTTAATAATTACTCCATGGTTTATTATATTTGTATAATATGTTATAAAATATAATGATGTAATTTTATAGTAGTTATAAATAAAATCAGTTGGTTATATTTAAAATATTATATTTCTCTAATTATAATATAGAACAAAATATATGTATAATATTTCAAATTATATTCCGTGGTTTTTCTATATATTCAATATTATTTGAAAGCTTATTTTTCTCTAAATTTAACCATATATGTACAAAGTTTTATTTTAATGAGATAATGTCAGAATTTAGTTGTATAACAATAATATTTCATTATGTGATATATAACATTTTTTTTTTCTTTCACCAAATAAACAATATGTTTCAAGAATAATGGATAAATACTTATAGTAGTAAATTTTAGTGTTATAAAATAATAAGCCATAACTTTATACTGTATTATGCTGAATCACAGTCAAATGTTTTTTTTTGTTTTTGTTTTTTGTTTTACTTACAAATTTTTGTTTGTTTTGAATTTAACTTGGCAAAACTAATTCAAAATAATTTATTATAAAAGTTACTTTTATATATTATATTTACTTTTATATTGCATATATATATTTTATATATATATATATATACAGGGCCGGCTTGGGGCACGTTGGCCCGGTCTGGCAATCTGGGAATTGGCCCGCATATGCTGGGGGGTCTGGGGGGCGCCAGCCCCCCAGCATGCGCCGCAGGCGAAATTTTTTTTAAAAGGGGGCGTGGCACTGGTTTTTTACGCTAATTTTGAATTAAATTTTAATTTTTTCACATTTTTTAAAATAATGTATAACACTATTATTGAAAAATAAGTATGCAATTGAACCATGACATTATTTTCATATACTACGATCTACATGACATGACCTTCGGCCACCTTAAAAAAATATTAGACAAAAAAATTTATGTATGATAGAAAACAAACTATATTGAAGGAAATTGTTATAATGTAATGATTTAATTGAAGTATGGGGGAAAAAAGAAAAAAAAGGGGGGGGGGGAGCAGAACAGGGATTTGTAAATTTATAATTATAGGTGTAGATAACTTAAAAATTTTTCGAATGGTTTGACTTGAAAGAGCTTGATTTTGAGCTTAAATTTGAAAAAAACGAGCCATTACTTGGGGAAATCAATGTTTAGGCTAAAATTAAAAAAAAAAAAAAAAAAAAGCTCTTGAACCTGTGTGTCAAAAAAAAAAAAAAAAAAAAAAAAATAGGCTCAATTCTCATTATATACAAAAATTTATTTTTATTTTGAAGACAAAAATTGTAAATTATTATTATTTTTAAATATTAACAATTGATTTTACATGCTATAGAGAATTATAAATATATTGTACTAAAAAAAAAAAGTTTTATCCTTTTTTTTTTTATCTTGTATCCTTTGCAAATGCTCTTTTTTTAACGAGTCATTTACGGGCTCATCTCGTGTTTAGAAATATATATTTAACAATAAATATATTTTTTATAAATAATATAAATAAAATGTAAATATAGGGCTATGAATTTAATAACTTTCCAAAATATAATATTTTATTTACATACTATAGTGCAAGAAGTATTGAAAAAAACGCAAATACGACGGCTTAAAAAGAAGGGTTTAATTGAAACTGATAATTAAAAACTAATATCACTTCTTTTCAAATAATAAAAAAGTGAGCTATTTTTCAAAGTACCTTTGGACTTTTTTCAATTGATTTTTTTTCCATCAGAACCAAAGGCCCGCAAAAGCAAAGTCCCTATCCAGGAGCCCGCGGATTAACTTGTACGGCCTTATGCCTAGCTGGCCCAAGTGCATAAAAAAATTTAGTTGGCTTGCAATGATCTCAATGCATTTTTTTAATTTTTTTTTAGTTACAATAAAAATGCGCATTTCAAGTAATTTGTGTGCATGCATCATAGATTAAATTCATATGATACAAAATTAAAATTAAAAAAATATGCTGGCAAAGGTTTTAAAGTTTAGTTGTTTTTTCTTCTCTCTCTCTCTCTCTCTCTCTCTCTCTCTCTCTTTTTTTTTTTTTTTTTTTTTTTTTACTAATTAAGAGCAAGCAAAAAGGCCCGCAAAGTCAAAAGCCCGGGCCGCGGGATCCCGGCCTTACGTCTTATGCCAAGCCGGCCCTGATCAGATTCATTATCAGATTTTTCATTTTCACTACGTATACTAATTTTTTGCATAACTAAGATTTTCATTTCTTTGCTCTGTCTCTGAATTAAATAAACTGTAGAATTAGAAAAACTATTATATTGTGCTGCAAACTTTTGAGTAAATTTAAATTATTGTCTTCGTCTTCTTTCTTTCTTTTCTTTTTTCTTTTTTCTTTTTTTTTTCTTTTTTTTTTTTTTTTCTTTTTCTTTTTTTTTTCTGGCCCGCTTGGCCCGCAATGACATTGGCCCGGTCTGCGATCGCAGACCTCGTCTTATGGCCAAGCCGGCCCTGTATATATATATATATATATATATATATATATATATATATATATATATATATATATATATATATATATAAAACAAAAAATCATGAATATATAATGTTATAGTAGGTATGTTTTTAATTTTATATTGTAGGTATAAATTTTATACTTGTACCTTTTCATGATCTTTTTGTTTTTATAGCTAAAGTCACGATGGTGTATAATACGTTTATGTAGTCATGCTTACAAAGTACATAAAATGAGTATGCGATGATGTGTAGAGAGAGAGAGAGAGAGAGAGAGAGAGAGAGAGAGAGAGAGAGAGAGAGAGAGAGAGAGAGAGAGAGAGAGAGAGAGAGAGAGAGAGAGAGAGAGAGAGAGAGAGAGAGAGAGAGAGAGAGAGAGAGAGAGAGAGAGAGAGAGAGCAGTGGTATGTAACTCTCTGCTTACTCACAGTACGCGTACAGCAGCTGCGAAATCCCCACGTTCATGATGGTAAAAAAAAAAAAAAAGTTTGTTCTCGGCGTGACGCCATCAGTGTGAAATATAGCTCTCATTGTGTAACATAGGCGATGTTCAGGCCTGCCTAGTGCCTGCTTGCCTTGCCCCCGGCTAGCAAACGCTGGTAAAAGCCGCGAGTTACACAGCAAAACCTAGCCTGATGGATCACAGCGGGTACACGGAATATTACATCAGGTGCGCGACCATCACGTGACGTACCCTATTCATAACAAAATATATTGACAAAATTACGTTAAAGGAGACTGATCTACAAACAAAGTGACATTAGTTTTTCATTTCTTTTTTTTTTTACTAAATATTTATTTACACGTTTTGTATTTGATTACATGTAATAATTTACTCAACTTGTTTACTACTATATTTCACGAAAACTTTATATCATTATTAATAATGACATTGTTGTACCTAAAAATGTATCAAATATCAAGCGATTTTATTTACTGAATTTTTATTAATATTTATTTGATATATTTATAATAAAATAAAAATTAATTATATATTTAAAAGTGATTGGAATTGTTATTTCATCAAAATAATTTTCTATACATAAAATAATAATATAATCTTTAACGATCAATTTTTTAATATTATGATATTTTTTACTTTAAATACGATACAATATATTATATTATAAATTTCTATCACAATAAATTAATATAAACAGAAAGTTTACAAATTTGCTTTTTTCATGACAAATATACTACAAATACAAACTCACTGTGTATAATAAGTTATAAATACAATAACAAAAGTTAATAATAGTCTATGTCACAGTATTTTTTCATTTGTTTAGAGAGAAAGAGAGAGAGAGAGAGAGAGAGAGAGAGAGAGAGAGAGAGAGAGAGAGAAACAGATAGTTCTTGAGATAAATGACAGTTTTTTTTAAATAAGCTTCAGGGTAAGTGTACAAGTAGAAAAAAGTAAAAAAAAAAAAAAAAGTAAATCGATGACTCGTCAAATGTCATCTAGCTATGTGGGATGTTGTCTTACAATATAAGACACTTGAGTCATGAGTTACGTGATATCCCGATCTAGCAAGTGGCATCTACCACAGTCTCTCTCTCTCTCTCTCTCTCTCTCTCTCTCTCTCTCTCTCTTCCCTCTCTTCTCATCCCTGTGTAATAAAAGTCGTCAATGATACTGATATTTGATCAACAACCGTATAAAAAATTTGAACCACTTTACAAAGAGCATACTTTAATAACTAAACTGTTTACATTAGCTTTAAGCTATTTTAAAACAAGTGATTTTTTTTTATTTAATTACCAGTTAAATAAATCACAATATATTATGTATGTAATATTGATAATAAAATAAATATTAATTTTATTAATTGGTTTGTAATGAGTATTTAATAAAAAAAAATGTTTTAAAAAAAAAACACTTGTTTTGAGACTTTTATAATTTTATTTTTTGATTGATTTCTATTGTTTGTACTTTAGTATAAAAAAAATTCCCGGTCTGAAATTGAGATATGATATAATTTTGTTTACTATAAGTACTTTGCAAAAAAAAAAAAAAAAAAAAAAAAAAAAAAATCATAATAATAATAATGACTGACATATTATTTGAAATTTTAATTAGTTCTTTCAATAACTCTTCAACTTTTTTAAGATATAATTTTCACAACTTTTCCACCAAGCAGAAGCAATAATTCTATTGAAAATTTTATATTTAAATACGATTAAATATGAAAAACTATATTGTTTAAATTTTTTTTATCCTTCACGAGTTTTCTATCAAGAAAATTTCGGTTCATAAATTTTGTAAAGAAGTTTTCAAGCGTATATTTTTTATCAACTGATTTGTAAATAAATATGACAGCTTTTATATTAAGAAATATGAAGTAAATATTTTTTTTTGTAAGTGATTTTTCATCGCATATAATTTTTTTTCTTTATTTAAAAATTTGAAGAATTTAAATTTTATTTAGAGTTTTAAAAGAATATATAGCAATAAAAAATAATAATTAAAATCATAATCATATTTTAATTGCTATTAATATATTTTATCTATATAATTAATATTTTATTATTTTTAAAAAAAAAGTTCAAAATTTTACTCTTATAAAAGATGTTTAAATATTAGCAAGTCAAAAGATCTTAATTTATTACATAATACGATTTATTTTTGTATATATGTGTGCTTTGTTTTTAATGATGGTAGTAAATTTTTAAGAGTCATTAAAGTTATTAGAATGAACATTATTGTTAAAAATATTATATAGCGTATGGAAATAATTTTTACTGCTGAAAAAAAAAAGTGTTGACGTTTCAAATTTATTTATATCAACAAGTAAATCTCTTCATTATGATTCATAAAAATCACGAACCATTTTTAGTCATCATCAAAAATTAATCACCTGTTTTAGAGACATAAACATAAAATATACTTATCTGTATTTTTTTTAAGCTCCATTACGTCATAACACTAATTTTTACTTGATTAATTTTCTATCATACTCATGCTTATTTTTTATTTTTATTTTTAAAATATGATTTTTTTTTCTTTTTTTGGAACGACTTCTTTTTTTTATTTTTACATTCATACTTTTTTGAAAACGTTGTAACTAAATCATGCAATATCAGCAAATATTTACTGAGTATATTTTTATTTTTTTTACTTTTTATTTTTCAAAGTAATGAACACGAGATTTAATCACAGTTTTTCTTGTTTGTTTTCAGAATGCAGCAGCCTGCAACAGCTAAATAATAGATTTCATCAGTGGTTCGAGATACTACGCGCGTTAGCTATATAATCTGTTATCGAGGGGAAACAAAACTAATATTTAATTTTCTATTTTTTAGCACAATAAAAGCATATTTTAAGAATTTTTAATCAAAAATATTACACTAATGCTGGAAAAACTTAAAATGACAGTGCTTTTACGAACAGTACTATTATATTATATAGTATAGCTACATAGTGAAAAATTGAACTTTTTTTGTCTTAAAGCCAAAATTTCAATATGTTACTTAATATTTTATATTTCAGTATAGATAAAATAAAATATTTCTTTATTTATATTCAACTAGAATTTTTTTTACCATTTTGCTTAAGATAAAATATTAACTTAAATAACTCAATTTATTCTCTATTATACACATGATCATGTCAACATATTTTTTGTCTCATAATAAAATTTGATATAATATATCTTAATATTATTATAGAAGATACAGAAAAAAATAACAACTTCAAAATATTATAAGATTCTTTCCTATACCCTTATACTAATACGCATTGCAGCAGTCATCTGTCTTTTGACTCAAAGCTCATCGGAAGTTCTAGATGTCATCAGTCATAGGAAAAAAAAAAAGCGACGATTTCTAACATTCGTTACAAAAGTGATGTATTTTTTTGTGTTACTAGACGTTCTCATTCTTATACTGACATATCTTCTTTCATTTTCTATGACATCTGCTACATTCAAATATTAAATTTACACACGCGCTATGTGGAAAAAAAATGATTATACAAATATATGTACATAAAAAATGTAAATTTGGAATGCGAAAAAAGAGTCAATAAAAAACGTTATTTCTTCTAAATTCAAAAAAAAAAAAAAAAAAAAAAAAAAAAAGTTAAGCCTAAAATTGGTTTTATGAGTTACAAAAAAAAGGGACTAAAACAAATTTTCATTATCCATTCCTTTTTTTAAAATTTATTTATAGTAAATTTGATTATACAATACTTCAAATTAAATACTAGATTTTGATTTAAAAAACTTTTTAAAGTAATAAGCAACATTAATGAAGAATTTTAATTATCTTCATAATTTTTATTTTGCAATACATTTTTTGTGAAAAATGCTATTATTTTTTAATATAAAATTAAAAGTTTTAGTTATATACGTACATGTTCAAATCTATTACGTTAAAGTCACGTATACAAACTGAAAATTTCCTAAGTAAATCTGCAAACAATCACGCATCTCTCAGTTCATATTGTTTTAGTAATCAATATATAATGTCACCAATAATCAACAGAAATCCAATGTAATATAATACTGTTTATCTTTCCAATCAACTATCAATTATACTTTTTCTTCTTGACAAGTTTGTTTTTCTTTCTTTCTAATATTATTATTATTATCATCAGAAAAGAGAATAAAGGCATGAGAAAACTAAACCACCAAACAAAATCTTGATTCTTTTGGAATTGCTTGATTGACTTTTGAAGGGAGAATTAAGAAAAGCTTAAAGAAAAAAAAAAGTTTTTATATATCTTTCATATAGGAAAGAGAGAGAGAAAACAATCTCAAGAGTTTTTCTATCTATAAGGAAGGAAATAAGACTAGGATATAAGCTAGGGTATAATCTCTAAGAAAAATATATATACGTACGTAAGAGGAGAGCCAATATCTATGAAAGTCAGTCTTTAGTTCATCATTAATCACCACAATATTGTATAGCCTCTCTTTTACTTGCCCTTCACGTGACCACTTTCTTCAATTTTACTTCTTTTATTTTTAAGCTTAAAGAAAAAAAAAACTTTTTTCTGCTTTTTTTTTTTATACATAGTCATGCTGCGTATTCTTCATTAACTTTGTATGACTTTTTTTTCTTACACGTTGCTATATATATATATATATATATAAAGAAAATATTACAGTGTTTCTTACGTGAAAATGTTTTGTATAATTTATTTTTTACACTTTTCTTTACTACTATCGCTGAATACTTTTTACATTTTTTGTTCTATTCTTTTTATTTTAAATAAATCGTTGAATATGTAGTCTTGTTTTAGACTTGTTACAAAAAAAGAAAAAAAAAAAAAAAAAAAAAAAAAAGGTGTAAGCTGTGGTAAGTCATAACTTGAAGCTATATTGTAATCTAACAGTGTTTTTTATGATAATGCTTCTTCACTTTGTGATATAGGTTTTACGTCTTTTCTATTGCTTGCAACGTTTATATTTAAAGTGTATAAGCGAAAAAAGAAAAAAAAAACATATTATACTTCAAGTAACTCCTTTTACATGATATTATAAAAAGAAAATGATAGTACTGCATCTGAGTTTCATAATTAAATTTAAGTTTTTTTTTATTTACATTATATATTTTTGTATATAAATTAAGTTATATTAAATCACAATTAAAATTTTCTATAAAAATTATAATAGATAATATACAGCTAAATGTTTAAATTATTATTTTAAAATAAGGTACAAATCTTCAACATAAAATGTATATAATTTTCTATATCATAAAATGACAGAAATTTTTAAGGAAAATTTTGAGACGTAAAAAAAAAAAAAATAAATAAAAAAATTACATTGAAAAATAATCTGCTTTTTATTTTTATAAGCTAACTTTGCGGAATTGTAGACTTCAGACCTTAAAGCAATAGAATGCTTGAACATGATAAGCCCCATTTACCGACAATACCACACTTGACTGCCTAAAAAAGAAGAAAAAAAAAAAAGAGAAAGACGAGCTAGACAGAGAGAGAGAGAGATTGTTCGTACTTACTTCAGTTACATACTGTACCTCTTATATATATATATTATATATATATATATATATATATATATATATATATATATATATATATATATATATATATATATATATATGTCACTTTCTTTAAGTGGAAAATGTAGTTAAATTAAATGTACATATTTACAGTCTTTTTGTCTGATTGTTTTTCAATTGTCTATATTTACAATTGATTTGAATTAATAGAGTACAAAAAATAATAATAAAGACTATTCATTTGGTTTCCACTTATATCGATATATATTTAGAGTAAAATTTGAAAATTAAGTGTATGAATTTTATTATTATTTTTTTTTTATTGGTCTTCTTATTCGATATTATATTTTCAATGTTTATATTTTTGCTTGGTTTTCTAAATTACTTACGTTCAAATAAAAAGTTTTGAACCTTTTGTTTTACAATTCACAAACTAAATTAAGTTTAAATAGTTTCATTTAACACGCTACAAAAATTTTATATTTTTACCCCAAAAATGTTCAATTTATTTTCTATTCTATATTATAAAAATATATACTTTCAATTTTTTTGACTGTGATTTCGATTTTAGAAAGATATTCCATTAAAAATTTGACATAAATGTAATAAATCATATTTAATGTATATTCATATGTACGCGTCTGCTTAAAAAACACATTAATATATGCCACATTTTAGTAATGTGAAATATACAGCAAAAATGTTTTTACACCTTTTACTATAGATGTACAGGACTGGTCAAATTTATCGATATACAACAAAATAATACTAAAAGACTTTCAAGTTAAACTCTTTCTTGAAACTGTTTTTCATTAAATCACGTTTTATCAATTGCGCTTTCATTTATATAGCTCCAATTATTATTTCTATTTACAAAAAAAAAGCTATTAAAAACTTTAAAACTGTTTTTACAGAGCTGTATATTACAGCTATAAATAAAAATATAATAGCAGGTAGAATATATATATATATAAAAAAGTATATTGTTGCTGGAAAAAAAATGAATACAATGGGTTTTAAGTACCAGTTTTTTACACTTTACCTAATTGCAACATATTATACAATACTTTTTTTTAAACTAAAATAAATAATAATAGTAAAAACTTACCAACTACGGTGAGCCGGACTTTTGTGTTTCTTGTTGGTGATTTTCTAAAATCGACTCGACATCTATAGTCTCCTTCATCTCTTTCTTCAATATTATCAAGACTGAGAGTAGCAGGTTCTGTTATCGTGCGGAAATAAGCACGTTCTTCCACCATTTCTTTTTCTTTCCAATGTGATGCCATATCCGCATGCATGCCTCGAGCGTCATAACTAAAACACAAATATTTTTTTATTATTATTATTTTTTTCACTTCATTTCATATCAAAATATTAGTATAATATTATATTGATTAAAATAAAAATTGTGCAGCAGAGTTGAATATTTTGATAAACTATACATAATCATAGCTAGGGTTAATTTTCTAACCTAATCCTCAGTCAACGTAATCTTCATATTATAATTCAATATTATATTTTATATCCTTTTGCTTACATTTAATTAAAACTTTGTTAGGTTAATTTTAATTAGTTTTTTTATTATTATTATGATATAATCTAATTTATATATTTTTTGCTTTTCTAAAAAAAATTAACTTTCTTTTTTATTTATATTTGAAAGATATATATTTTTGGAAAGTTTAAATAAGAAAAATTGAGTTTCTTAAGTAGTTATATAAATTGTTATTGGATTTATAGATTTATTGCTTTAGAATAATCTACTTTGATCGTAATATAAAAAGTAAGAAGAGAGAGTGAGAGAGAAATAAAAAAGGAAAAACGAAGAAGAAGAAGAAGAAAAAAAAAGTTAAAACTGAATTCGAAAAGTCTGATGAGACCCCAGATGTGCACTTGTATTAAAGCAACTTCACGAAACTCTGAAAAAAGGAAGATCAAGTTGAAGGGTGGAGGAGGTGAATGTATCGGAGTTGGGTGGGTCGAACTGCCTGTGCTTGCCTTTTGCTTGCTATTCCCTCCCAAGCTTTTTCGCCCATCGTCCCGTCCACCATGGACCCAATAATAACGAGCAAGAAGGAGAAAAAAAAGTTAAGGAAAGAAGTAAAGAAGGAGTTTTTTTCCTCTGAGCCAAAGGACTCGTGAACAAGTCTAGTAGGCTGGCATTCCTCCCTACTCACAGCAGCTTCCGGTAATTGGCTTCTTGCTGTCCCCTTAGCTTTGCTAGCCCAACACATTCCACTAGCAGCCACGCAGAAAAATCCAAAGAACCTCTCACAACCAATATTGAGCGAGCCACCACTAGCACACCACCACCCAGTGTTAAATTTTTCATGGTTTCGTTTCATACTAACGTTACAGAGAGGAACATATCAAGAGAAAGAGAGAGAGAGAGAGAGAGAGAGAGAGAGAGAGAGAGAGAGAGAGAGAGAGAGAGAGAGAGAGAGAGAGAGAGAGAGAGAGAGAGAGAGAGAGAAAGCTAACATTTTATATAAAAAAGAAAAATGTATATTACGAAAGTACAAAGTTGCAGTAGGTAAGATAGTGCTGATGAGAATAAACTTGAAGTAGCAAGTAAGTTTAGGTTTCTATGTATAGAGGTAATATATATATATATATATATATATATATATATATATATATATATATATATATATATATATAAAAATAACCTGCAAGAGAGTTCATGTTACACCATAGAAAGCAGGTGGTGTAACTAAGACTTCTTAAAACTCACACAAACATAAGATTTTATGTGTTGTACTTGCCTTCTTACAAAAATTGTGGTAAAGTTAAGTCAGAAATAATGAAGTATCTTATATATAAAAAAGCAACAACATATTCTCATTATTTCACACATAATTATTTAAAAAAAAAAAAAAAAAAAAACTTCAAAAGAAATATTATTTGTGGAAAATTATGTGTGAAAATAAACGTCACCCTTTTTTTTTTTAATGAAATACAAACGGAAGTTTTGATTATTATTTTGTTCACCATATATTTTCTATATAAATGACGACTTTTTGGAAGAGTGCTTTGAAATATTTGTATTTAGCATAGTTAAAATTTTACATACATGTATGATATAAAACTGATACTAAAATTATATTGTAATGGCTATTTTTTATTATAATTGTAGTTTCAATATTACTTCAGGCAACGTTTATATTCAAAATAATAATAAAAACGCCTAAAAGTGTAAAAATATTTTCCAATAATTTATATCAATATATATTTATATATATATATATATAAAAAAATTAATATCATAAAATCTGTGTATTTTAATATTGTATACATACGTACATGAAATTGGAAGTTTTGTTATTATTTATAGACTACACGTGTGTGAAAATATTATAACTAAAATATACATAATTTATTATATGTGAGTTAAAATATTAAACAAAAACTTGTTTATCCTAACATTCACAACAATAATTATGAGGATACCATGCCAGGGGGGGTGTGAGTGAGTGTAAAAGTTACAGGGGGAGTTTTTTTTTAGAAGAGGTGGAAAAGTGTGACGTCAAGAGTGTTTAGGAGTATGAGAGGGAGGAGGGTAACGATCCTCTTCTATAATAGTAGTAGGTACTAGTAGTGTCCCTTGTGTCATAGGAATGAGTTTGCTTGCTTTGCATTCTCTCTCTCTCTCTCTCGTTCGTTCGTTGTTCAGCTTTTTGCCTGAGTAAAAAAAACTATACTATCTCATATAGTCCAGCTAAAAATCACGTTTCTCTGTCCTAACACTAAAATTTAAAACAATACACCTAACAGCCTCACTTTCAGTACATACCTACCTGCTCTTTTCCTGTACTATCATATTTTTTATTACTTCAACATACAATGTAGTGTAATCCATATTATATGACACCTTTAATACTATAGAACTTGTGTATAAATATATATATATATATATATATATATATATATATATATATATATATATATATATATATATATATATATATATATATATATATATATATATATATATATATATATATATATATATATATATATATATATACACACACACACACATTCATGTATAAAACCAAAGTTTGTGAGAGTATTAAATACTGTGTATTTTAATACAAATGGTTTTACGTTCAGTCATTTTTATATAATAAAATTTATACTAAAACAGTAAATCAACCTTTTTAATTCCATTGTACCAAATTTCAAAGCCTTTTTAAAATTTAACTGATAAACAATTCAATTAAGTTATACTTATATTATAAAAATAATTAAACAAGACTAATAAAATAATAAAATAAGTATATAGTTACTTTTTATATACTGTATAAAAAAATGTATAGTTAAAATCAATTTGCATTTAGATTGTATGTACTTTTCTTTTTTTTTTATCATTTATTTTAATGAAGATTGCAAATTTAATTAAATAATAAACATATATGATTTTTTTGTTTGTTTGTGCTTGCAAACTTTGACTTGTAACCTTTATATTTTAAGTTATTTTAATCCCCCCCTTTTTTTTTACTTTGCAAATCTAGTTGCATGCAAAGTTTTTTCTTTCACTCCCACCCTTAAACTCTTAAGCGTTCTTTGATAATTAAATTTTTTATTAGTCTTTATAATGAATAGACCATTTTTTATTCCATTTTACGTGTAATTAAGCTTAAAAAAACAGAGAGAGAAAGAGAGAGAGAGAGAGAGAGAGAGAGAGAGAGAGGAAGTGAGAGAAAAGAGAGACGAGAAAAGACAATTACTAAGTACAGAGAAAGCGAGAATTTATTTTAATTTAACTCTAATAAATTTCGAAGCAAAGAGGAAAATAATACGATTACATTCATCAGCTTAGAAATGTTACCCAAGTACAGGTTTAAACGTGTTGGTTTATATACATCAAGAGAAGTATATATATATATATATATATATATATATATATATATATATATATATATATATATATATATATATATATATATATATATATATATATATATATATATATATATATATATATATATATATATATATATATATATATATAGAGAGAGAGAGAGAGAGAGAGAGAGAGAGAGAGAGAGAGAGAGAGAGAGAGAGAGAGAGAGAGAAAAGTTGTGAAAATTCATTCCTGTTAAATAATAGAGAGAAGGGGGGAATTATATATGTTAGAATACCCATGAATCTAATTATAAATACATGTAAAATATTTGTTTTTGTTTAATTTTTAATCTCTAATTAAAAAAAAGTGTTATTAAATGTTAAGTTTTTTAAAGACATTTTAATATACTTTAAAAAATTATTCTAATTTACTTCTAAATTTTAATGTAAATTTATATTTTATTCTTTTTTTGGTGCGTATATTAACTTTAACATAGATTGTAAATGTAAACTTTTATTTAAGAGTAGTATATTATTTAAAACATATTTTACATACTACGTAACGTATGTATATAAAATATGTATGTACAATTCAGAATCATGTGTAAAATAATTTGCAAATTATAATTTTTACCTTAAAGGTGTAGAACACCTTGAACAAAAAAAGTTGTGTAATATCCTAGCAAACCTGAAAATCAACGTTGATTTGGCCCGAGTCATTGATTTATAATTTATTTTCCATTCACAAAATGGGGCGAGCGGGCAATGACGTCACAGCTTGCCTAGTCCACGTACGTGTAAAACAAGCGAGCTGTGACGTCAGTGCCCGCTCTTGCAATTTTCCATTTTGTGAATGGAAAATAAATTAGAAATCATGACTCCGGCCAAATGGACGTTGATTTTCAGGTTTGTTAGGATATTACACAACCTTTTTGTTCAAGGTGTTTTACACCTTTAATTCAGTGCACTTAATTTACGATCTATGTTAAAATGTGATGTTAAATAAATGCGTAATAGAAAAAAAAACATTCATTTTTCTATTGAACTATTTATATGAAGAGAGAATTTAACGATGCATTGAAATATTATACAGTAAACAAAAAGTATAAAAGAATAAACTATCATTTGAATGAACATAAAGCAAAGTAGAGATATTCCAATTGTAACATAACATAACAATTGATGAGAAGTGACATGAAATGACATGTAATGACATGTAATCACTATTTTGTGCAGTTCGTCACAATTGACTTAACTATCCATACATTTGTTGTCAATGAACAAACAAATAAAATATATAACTTGATAATATAGCTCCATCAATATATGAGTATAAAAATCAATATTAATTAATAATATATATTTTCAATGAATTATTTCTTTTTTTTTTTTTTTATTATAACCATAAAAACCACCAAAACCACTATAATTGTAATATTATTATTATTTTATTTATTGTATAATATAAAGAGAGAAAAAAAATGCATTGTTCTAAATAATAAAAGATTTTATATAATTTTTTTATTGATTTATATGGTATATATATATAAAATGAAATAAAAAAGGTTGGTAGAACAGTATGAACTGAAGTATGGGTTAACAAGAGGACAAGAGTCACTCAAGATAAATTTTGTGAGGGTTGGTACTTTGGTTCACACGAGAACAACCCCCAACTTTATAAGCAGTGTAACCAACTTTATAAGGTCTATGTTAAAAGCAGGCTAGCAAACCACTTTTCTCACATGATATCAAGTGGTAAGAGAATGCAAGCCTATCAAATGAGTCAAGTGCTTCTGTGTCACAATCACGGCACCCTTCTTAACTCTCCTTTATATATATATATATATATATATATATACACACACACACAATATCTAACTTTTATAACCTTTTATATTATCAATATTTTTTATAGTGTTATTAAAATAAAAGTATAATATTTGTGATTGTTTTACTCATCATTCATAACCTAAAATAAATTTTAATATCTTTATTATGATGTAATATATTCTTTTTAATTGTAATAATAATGATAGAATTTTTCTTTTAGTAAGAAAACACCTGTACAAAGGAAATAAATTACCACAAAATGTTTTATATCTGTATATAACCTCTAAACGTTATTTTCACGGCCTCACTCTCATTTGATGTACGTTGAAAATTATAAACGACGATACCACTTGTTATATAGGTAGGAAGGTAGGTTTTTGTGATGTAGCAACAGATCACATTCCTTGTATCTCCATGTCAAAGAGAAATTTACAAAGTATCATGCCAATCAACTTCACTATAGTACTCATACTTTCTCGATATATTTTCAAAAACAAAACAAAGTTCTCTATAAGAACCTTTTTGGTAATGAAACATCAAAACATTTGTGGTCAAACTGAAAATTGTTCTATATATATATATATATATATATATATATATATATATATATATATATATATATATATATATATATATATATAGTATACACACACACACACACATACAGTACATTCACAAAGTTTAAATTTCAATGCCCAATATAGAAAAATGTTGGTCAGAAAATATTACAATCAATATTTGATATTTAATGAAATTGAATTGTTATACCTGTCAAAGCAATAACACGTGAGTGCTTCAAAAGAGTTGCGAGCGCGGCGGAAGCCCCTGCGAGATAGGCAACTATGTGGGTATATATACCCAACTGGCTGCATAAGCTGCAGGATGTTTTCCTTAGCAACCATTTTGAAAAGATGAAATAATTGTAGTAAATTGAATTTTACTGTTACTTTACAGAGTTTTTTTTGTGTGCAAATAAGCAGTTAAAAGGTTATAAACATAAATAATTCTCATGGTTTCATCCACTCTTTTTCTTTAAGTGACCACTAGAACTCTTTTAATAATTTTAAATTTATATAAATTTAACAATTTTAGTTCAAATCATTAGTTATCTATCAATTAACTTTAACTAATTAAAACTTACTTAACTACATTGAAATAATTATGTTCTTTTTTTATTCCCATTAAACGTATTTCTATCTTACAATTGCTTGTATTTAAAATCAATGATTCGAAACTGGTAGTTATACTTTCATTAAACTTACAGTAATATTTTAAAGTACTTAATATAAATTCAGAATAACCAGTTAGAACAAAAAAGAGAAACAATTTTAATAAAATATTTTCCAAGTGTAAGAAAGGATGCTTTAAATTTTACTTTTTATTATTATTATTTTTTTTACCTGTTAAAACATACAAAGCTGAAAGGCTGAAAAAAGAAAAATGTTCCTTAAAGCCCTCCAAGCTTATAAGAAAATTAAAATTATTCAACTGAATAAAATATTTTAAAATCTTTTAATCAATAACTTACACTTTTGCAATTCCTAAGAAAAAGTTTTTTTTTTTTTTTTTTTTTTTTTTTTTTTTTTTACTTTTAATAATATTTACGGTATATTAGAATTTTATTTTTTTCTTCCTTACTTTGCATGCATGTCTATATTCATATTTGACTTTTGCACACGATTTTACGTATTGGTCGTAACGTTGACTTTTATAGACTTAGAGAATGGTACTTTAATAACATTTCTTTGTTTCTATTGTTACTATGACATGTGAAAAACTTCTGGTTTAGAAGATATAAAATATATGGGAAAATTTTATTTAAACATCAAAGAATTACCCAAAATGACTACGATCATTTTACTTTTCAAGTTAACTTTTATGAGGATTCAAATAAATCAAGATATATATATTTTCTTCTTAACTCTTTTTAAACAACTAAAAGAAAGATCAATGATAATAAATCATACTTTATATACTACGATATAACTTTTTGTTTCTTAAAAATATAAAAATAAACAGGCAAAGAGCATTAAAAAGTTAGTGATTTTTTTTTAGAAGATTATAAATTTTATGTAGAAAAATAATAAATTATGGTATCTGGTAAAAAAAATTAATGTATTTTGTGGAAACTGCAATAAGGAATGTAATAAAATATCCCATTTATTCAAAATAATAATGAATCATTTTGTGGTATTAATATTTTTAGTGATATTATGATTATTAATCGAGGTGTATTAGTTTGGATAAACAGAGGATCGAGTATACTTAACTACATACAATACATTATACGTCTATTAATGTACACCCTACAGTATAACAAAATTGATAACATCAAAAAGTACATTGAAAATGGTCATTAAATGAAAATAATTGACTCAATATTTATCAAGCGAGATTTTTCTATTATATAAAATACGCTTTTGTATTTTTTTTTTGTATTAATTCTCATTTGTATGTTTTGCAATGTTTATTGGCATACACAAAGAGGTGACATTTGTTATCAAAGTTTTTTTTTTTTTTTCACATTTAGTATTTAGGCTATCACTCCTTTAGTAAATAGAGCAAGAGTTTGAACCTTTTTTTTTATATTGCAATTGATTACTTTACTCGAACAAAACCATTATCTTCTAACAGACCCCAAGGGAATAAATGAGTAACCTGATCATTATTACCATTAAAAAAAAAGTTAAATATATTGGAATCAGTATTTACTTAAACAAAATTAAGTATAAAATTTAAATAAAGATGTATTATTTTTGTATGGATTTTTTTTTTAGTTAAAAAGAAATTATTTAAAAGTCTTTTCTATTAAAAGAAAGGAAAATTGCAAAATTTATTTTTTTATAAAATGTTAAGTGGGTTTTCAGATTAATTTTTTTTTAACATAATAATTATTGATCATTTTTTTAAAGAGCTACCCACACAATATTTATAATAGCTTATTATCTTACACTATTTTTTTTAAAATACTGTATACAGTACTTTATAGTAAAAAGTTTTAAAACGCCGTTAATATTTTTCAACTTATTAACCTTTTTAATTGAACTAAAAGCTTTCATTTAAACTCAAATAAATAAACAATAAATTCATATGTACAGTGTACATTTAATTGATTGTTTTTTTTTTGTAAATTTTAAATGAATTCAGTTAACAGTTATACAAATAACAAAAAATGTAAACCATTACAAAATATTTCAATTGTAAATAAGGAACAAAATATTGGTGAAAACGTGTTTTTTTTTTTTTTTTTTTTTTATTTAACCAGATTGATTATTTCATACTACCATGTGCATTATATGACTTAACACACACACACACATAACAGTTACAATATAAAACAGGTGCCAAGTATGCAAATGTAAAACTCGTACTAAATTATATCTAACAACGCAGAGTTCACTTGAAATATAACCCACAAAAAAGCAATATGTTCCTCTGTTACTATTATATTTCCAACTCTATACCTCTATAACCATTTTATACCTAAAAAAAAGCACTTTATATATATATAAAAAAAGCAATTTGCTTTAAAGTAATTTTATTGTTGTTTTGTGTGTATATTGTTTTAAACACAATAATATAAATGCAAAACGTAAAATTGGATATAAATATTAAAACCCATTCAGTAAGCTAACATTCATATTATATCATATATATATATATATATATATATATATATATATATATATATATATATATATATATATATATATATTAGTCGCAACATTCCGGAGAAGCACAATATTTTTTTAATGTTTATCATTAACAATAAATACGTGATAATTATTTATTGTTATATTAATAAAAGCATTATTATATACTTTTTTTTAAAAAAAGTACATACATACCCAAATTATAAAAAGTTTTTTCCCCCGCAATGGACAAATAAAAAATATTTATGTATGGTAAATTTAACGAGTAGGTTGATTTTACTTATTTTATCTTTAACATACGTATAGTATTAATTTACTTATAGCTTTTAGAATAGTTATAAAGTTGTATTCTTTGAATTTTTACTTAAAGTATTAAGCTACAGTTTTGGTGCTACCATTACTCATATGATGAATCTTATTTTCAAAATTTACACAATTTTTATCAAGGAAAAACAGTACTCTTAATCTTCCAATAATATTTAATTAATTTGATTTTTTTAACTTTAAAAAATACTTCTCGTTTGACTTAAAGAGTTGAAGCTAAATTTTGAATTCACACATTTATGTTATCTTAAAGTAGAATAACTTAAATATATGAACGTTTTTGCATCATGCTTGACATAAATAAACTTTTAAGTAACATGCCATCTTTACTTTGTGTTAATTTTGTAATTCGTGACCATTCAGTTAAATATCAGCTGGTAATCTATCCCTTTAATTTGAGTTAATTTTATGAAAATAATAATGAACACATTTTGCCAAGGATTTTTTCTTTTGAAAGGGTTTGGCTTTCGTGTTACACAGTGTTATACATATAAGCAGTAAACTGACATTGAAAAGGAATTCGGCTCGACCGGGACTTGAACGCGGATCTTTGGTTTCCAAGACCAATGGTCAAAGATCCGAGTTCGAGTCCCAGTCGAGCCAAACTCCTTTTCAATGTCAGTTTACTGCTTATATGTATAACACTGTGTAACACGAAAGCCAAACCCTTTCATTAAAACTCCCCATGTAAAATGGGCGTTAAATTACAAATTCTGATTTTTTCTTAGTTTTCTTAATTTCAAAAAGCAATCATATAAAAAACATAATATAAGTATTATGTAAGCTTAACTAATATAATTATACAAAACAAAATATTATTACTATGATACTTCCATACTAACCAGAAAAGGTGACATACTTTATGTTTTTTTTAAGTACTTTTTTTCATTAAAATATTTACGAGATGAAGTAAAAATGAAATTTATTATTCCATTCTTTATTTTCTTTTACCTATGCGTTATTGAATTTAATACTGAATTCTACATTCATCCTTTTATATTGCCTATACCGATATTTTTTTAAGGGGTATAGTTTATAAAGTTGAAATAAAAAAATAAACATTGAAGAGAGAGAGAGAGAGAGAGAGAGAGAGAGAGAGAGAGAGAGAGAGAGAGATTGAAAGAGAGAAAGAAAAGAAGAAGAAATAAAATATTATTTCACAGAGTTTTCCAGCATGCCAGAGCAAACAGATCAGAAGTTTTTGTATTTTTAAGCAGTTGAAGCCAGTATAGAATATTGAATGTGGCTTTGAAAAAAGAAAAGAAAAAAAAAAAAAAAAAAAAAAACAGCACACACCAACAGCTAGCTACCTGCTTATGCATGCTAACTTCCTGATTTTCTACAGTAAATCTTAAACTACCTTATACAGGAAAATAGGGAATAAAAACTTTATTTTCCTTTGAAACGTCACAAGAAAGTCGTATAGGTAAAAGGTAGCGGCTAGATTAAATATTACGTAAAAAAAAAAAAAAAAAAAAAAAACTTCAAAAGAATTTTCTGTAAAAAAAATGTAAATAAAAAACATTATATTTTTACTACATTACACATTTAATGTGTAGATCAAAAAGTTTTGAGAAAGGTAGCTAACGGTCATAAAATTGCCTTACCTAACAATGTTTATAATATAACAACAAAAACTAAATTACTAATTTAAAGTTAAGACCCAAAAGCTATAAAACAAGGAAAATAAATTTATATAATAACGCCTTTTCTACCTAAAATTATATGTAATATCAACTGTACAAATTTTTGTGAATGATGAAACTGTTTAAAAAAAAATTATCATAGTTTCTCCATACAAATATTAATAATTTACACCATCGGTACAGTACAAAAAATTATGTGTTATGAACTGTGTTTTAATTATTTGCCAAGTAGAGTTAGGTTAATTTCTTTGAAAGAAGCAAAAAAATGTTTGTTTTTATTACTGAATTTGAACATTTTATTCTTGTAACCGGCAATTATTATTAAAAAAAACAAAACATATTTACTTTAAAAGGCTCCAGGCCTCAAACAATTTAATCAAAAACGTAAATTTCATGAGATGGGACCATCATTCATACACATATTATATCCTTCAACCCTTCTGTAGCCTCACAAACTGGGGTTGAAAAACTGTAAAGTAGGCAACTTTGGGAATTCATAACGTCAACAATAGAAAATAGAAAAAAAAAAGGGTTTACAATAGAAATTGTAGCGCGGGTTGCCTACTTTACAAGTTTTCTTCCCAGTTTGCGAGAGTACTGAAGGGTTAAGGCACAAAATATGTGTATTTTATAAAAGTCCTGTCTCATGATAGGAAATTTGTTTTTGAGGCCAGGGGCCCTTTAACATATAAATATAATGCTAATATAACATTTGTTAAAAATTTAAACAGTTTTTTTACTTTTATATTATAGCATATAAAAATCAATCAACAGTAAAAGAAAAAATTATTAATATGGTCAAAATATTATTATATTACACAGATTGTGCAACTTAATGTATTGTACTTAAAATTTATCTAAAATAAATTATGGTTATATAATATATCCTTATCTAACATGAGTTTACGTATGTAATTATAGTTTAATATATGTTTGTTAATTTAATTAAACGTGACCTAAATTTTTACTCTGACATTTAAAGATTATCTTATTACATCATGTAATACATAAATTTTAATTTTCTTTTATGTAAGAAGCTTACAATATTGAAGTACAGTTAAAAAATATATAAAACAGGTTATATTTTTATTATCATTTGAGAAAAAAAAATCCTATGTGAAACCTTATAATAAATTCAATATATTAATTTTCTTTTGAAATATGATATAATGTTATAAGTTTAATCTAATCTACATATTGTGATTTTTTATTGTGGGTTATTATAATATCTTATCACAATGAAACTTCATAACTCTTAACTTTCTTTCTCTTTTTTTTTATTTTTTTTTTCTTTATGATTGTTATCCATATTATGGTTGTTCCCCTCCCTAAACAAGCTTGCATGCTCAGTCACAATTTGCGTAATTAAGATTATTTGATTAAGCACCTAAGAGCGTTGTTTCAAGGTCATTCACATTTTTCATGAAATGTCAAAGATCAAGTTCCAGGTATTATTAATTAATTTATTTTTTTCAAAAATTTACATTTTTATATATAATATTTTTTCACATAAACACTCCATTTATGCAGATATATATATATTTTTTTTATTACTACTCCTAAAAAAATAATAACAAAGCTGAATTATTTTATTAAAATAAAAGAATTTGATGATATCTTTTTGATATATAAAATAAAAATATCAAAATCCGGTATTAATGAAACAAAATCACGTACTACGTAAGAATTATACTCACTCACTCACTCGTTTTTTTTTTTTTTTTTTTTTTTAACATTTTTATTTATTTCCGTTATAGTATTCAACAAGCTAAAAAATAAACGTGTTATAGATTTTGATTGAAGAAAAAAAATATATCAAAACAAACTTTTATTTAAGTTAGAAGAAAATTTAAGAATAATCAGAAAACAATTTACATCTAAATTGTGACTAGCAACTTGAAATTTGTAAATTTGGTAAGAAATAAATCTCATTTCACTTGCAGCACCATTCCTTTCTCTTTCCCTCCCCCTCCTCCTCCTTCTCCTACGTCGTCTCATCTATGTGCTCTGCATACCTATTGAAGTATTTTCCTTTGATTTGTGTTTCCTTTTCAAGATTAATTTAAATATTTTATCTTATTCTTAGAGTATTAAACTTATCCAAGACACGTAGTTTCCAATAAATATATCGAATTTCTCTTTTCGTATTTCAAATTATTATTTTTGTTATTATATCTTAGTTTTTTATAATTTTATATAATTAAAATTTTAATATATTAATGTAATAATAATAATAATACACTTTAAAATAAATAAATTATAATAAAACAAATTTCATTTTATAACAGTAGCAAGAAAATTGAAAGAATAAAAAAAATTAATACGTTTAAGGTAATTTTCACTTATGTTTATATATATATATATATATATATGTATGTATGTATATATATTAATAAAGATGAAGAATGAGGTTTTCGTTTATAAGATTATACTTCTTCCTGTCGTATATACTATAGATGTCATTTTCTTAATCTCATTTTATAGCTCTAAAAACATTTTATTGTCAAGTTTAAGTACGACTATATACACCTAAGCTTTTTACCATTATATATATATATATATATATATTTATATATATATATATATATATATATATATATATATATATATATATATATATATATATATATATATATATATATATTAGTATTCAACGTTTTATATAACACTCCATGTATACAATAGCTATAATATGGTATATATAGTAGTATAGTATTAAAAGTTATTTCATTTTCGTAAAATACCATTGTATAAAAATATACATATATATACAATGATATAAATTTGATAAAATCTATTCTGTTTAACCCCTTTAGAATAATATTATTAATATCTAACAAGTATCCTTTTTATATATATATATTAATATTTCTTTTAAATAAACAAATATTCTAGAAACTTTGTTATATAATACAAAAATAATAATAATAATAAATTGCTAGACGAAATTAATACCCTTTTTTATATAGATAAAAATTTGAATATTTATTATGTAACTAGAATAATATACGGTTTTCTATTTACCTACTGTAAGCAAAATTGTTCAATATTAGTATTTTCGCACCAGCTTTTTTTTTATTAAAGAATATTTACTGTTAGTAATTATGATTGTTAAACTTTGCTTATCTGTTTAATGGATCATCAATTCATAAATATTAAAATTGCTTTAAATTATAATTTTTACGAAATATAAACTTGTATTTAACCCTGAGAGGGTGTGAGATACTATTTGTATAATTTAACTTAGAGTTGTATTTTTAATTTTTTTTATTTTTTTTTATGCAAATTGATACTTAAAAACAAGGCAACTCTAAATTTGCAAACATTTACATGTACCACTTTGAACAATTTTTTTTAGTATACAACGTTGAAATCCATAACACTCGATGTTAACTTAAATAGTTTATTTTTTTATTCTTTTTGTTATTGTTATGGGTTCTAATTTTTTTCTACCATAAGTAGTTTTTGAGATTGAATTTCAAATGACTTAAAATAGTATAGTATGCGGATGATGTCATATTTATTGCGCTTGGAGGCCATACTGGAGTAGTGCATATCATTGCTCAGCATAGGACAAACTTCATTTAAGGCAATTTTCCTTGGAAAATCGTTTAATTTTTTTGTTATTGTTATTTTTCTCATATACTTGAGACACTAATTCAACATATTTACAGCATCAATGCTCTCAAAAATATTGCATAGTGTTTTTAAACTGGCAAAATGATTTTTTTCCCATGCCACCCATGTTATTGAGTTATCCAACATGGCGTCGACTTTAACATGAATGCATAGACCCTATAGGATAATGTTTTTTTTTTTTTATATTTTTAGTAGTCATCCCAATAATTAATTACTTTTAGGATAGATCGTATTTCAAATATTTCGTAAATTTATATTAGTGAAATTTAATTTTTTGAAACAAAGTAATTATTGCTGCAAAAATGTAGACTAATTACAAATTCTCTGTAAAATAAGACAAGAAATTCTGTAATAAACTGTTAAAAACATATATATTTTTTTTCTTGAAGTATGAAAAAAAAAATCATGTTACTGCTATTATACCATATTACAAAAATACACTTTAAAACTATTAATAAATACACGAGTAAAACAAGAATTACTTATACATCTAGAAATATTAAATTCCTTTAAAATGCAAAATTCTTTAAATGAATAATATTAACATGATAATTATTATTTCAACTGTATATTAAAATCTATTCTCAAAGAGTTGATGAAGTTATTTTAAATGTAAAACTTATTATAACTTATGAATTTAGTATATACGATTTAAAGTTTGAACATTTTTAGTATAATATCATCTCTCTACACTCATTAAATTCAATTTACATTATTTATGCACTTTTGCATTACGTGATTTAAATTTCAAAATAAAATTACATACATATTTTGTAAAACAGTCAAATTCTCTTACTATATAAAATTTAAAATTTATTCAACTTACATAATTTGGAGAAATGAAATAAGAATTTTCTTGGAGTTTAATTGCTAAAATATGACAAATATCATTTATATTAAAAAAGAGTCTTTATTGAGTCCTTTTTTTTTTTTTTTTTTACTGCTATGATGATTTTTATTTACTTATAAATAATTATATTTATTTATTTTGTAAGTCATAGAACTTCTATATAACAGTATTATTAATCTCTCTCTCTCTCTCTCTCTCTCTCTCTATATATATATATATATATATATATATATATATATATATATATATATATATATATATATATATATATATATATATATATAATTTCAAATTAATAAGATATTGTTAACTTGTAACAGAAAAAAGTCGTTAGTCACGGGTAGATCGTTACTTTTCTTACAAAAAGTGGACAATTACGTGTTCTTATAAAGCATTTGCTGACACTTGCAATAATAATCATTAATTTTTTTTACGATAAAAAAAGCTATCAAAATGGCTAAGACTTCCTTTTAAAAAAAAGTTATAGAGTATTAAAGGAAATGAAAAAAACTACATTGTTATCCACTATAACATCTAATGAGCATCAATCGAGTTCAGTAATGTACTGTACATACATTCAAGTTTTCTTAAGATTCTTTGTTGTCAGTAAGCGGAACACTAAGGAAATGTCCAATGTAACGAGAGAGAGAGAGAGAGAGAGAGAGAGAGAGAGAGAGAGAGAGAGAGAGAGAGAGAGAGAGAAGTAGTCTTTAGCAATGAACATCGGAACTCCCTTGTGTACCATTTTCTTCTTTGTCAAAAGTCTCTAAACAACAGAAGATATCCCAACGATACAACTCTTGGAATGTTTGGTTCTATATAGTATATGTTGATGCCTTAGGGCTACCCCATAAAGTTGACTCTTTAGCGCCTTTCCTATTTCGAAATTGTCCTCTCCCCCCCCCCCCTTTTTTTTTTCCTTCTTCTTCTCTTTTTCTGTCAGATACGGTTATCCGAACACACATTAAAGATAATTCCCTGATGTTATATTGCAGTCTAAACTTTTGCAGTGATCAGAGGAAAAAAAGAATAAAATACTAGAGAAAAAAAAAGAAATAATAATAATAAAAAAAATCTAAAGAAAATCTAAAGAAAATGACCGTAGAAAAAAAGGAAACATTCGTGATCAATGTCATTACTTATCAACTGATCTGAGATTTTTATTTTTAAAGTTTGTAAAAAGTTAAGACATTAAAAGAACTACAAATCAATAAAGTTTTTCAAAAAGTTTTGACATTAAACGATGAAATTTTATGTAATTAAAAAGTAGATAAGAACAAAAAGGGAAAAAACATGTGGTCCGTGTTTTCATATTTTTATTCTTTTGAAAATATATAATTTTTGTGGGTAAAATTATCTAGATATCTATAGACGCAATGAAACTTTTTTTTTTTATACTAACTATAAAATACATGAAGCAAAAAGGTTGGAATTTACTGTGACTTTGATAAGAATACTTTGTGGCTTCTGTTCTCTTTATCAAACCACTCTCTTGCCTTGCCCGATTAACTGATTTACTGAAGTATTTTCAACATTTAGGGATTACAAACTTGTTGAAAACTTTTACTATCCTTCCCCGTCAGATCAAGTTTTGGATCTAAAGCAAATGAAATAATTGCTTTTTGGTAAAACTCTAAATTTTGAAAGAGAAACTTCTATATTCTGTGGCATTATTTTGGCTTCTTATATTTATCCCCGTACTTATTTTCAGTTTTGATTTAATATTTTAAAAAAATGTGTATAAAAAATATATATATTTATATGAATATTTTTATACCAATATTTTCAATTTATTTTGATATATTTTTATATCTACTATTGATTGAATGCAGTCAAAGAAACACTGCAGTTATTGAAGAAAAAATACATATCAAAGATACTATATATAATATTTTATTCAAAGAACTTTCAGCTTTTTCTAGCAAAAGTACTGCTCAATAAAGTCGATTTCATAATTTAAAAGTATTGAAGAATATAACTTTTAGTACTAAAGTTTTCTTTCTTTCAATGCATACTGTGTATATGTCAAGCTATAGTGGTTCACTTTCAACAGTGCCAAACGTTACAGCGTAATAAATAAAAGTTTGAGGAATATTCAAGAGAGAGAGAGAGCCTTGAGCAATGACAAGACGAGCGCAATACTGCAAAGTTTCCATCATTCTTATGAATAATTTTACATCTCTAATAGAAGAATATAGTAGCAGTAGTCATCACTTTACAATGAAAATATCATCTTGAGAGATGAAAAAAACCCACCAATCTACTCAAGAAAATTTAAACAATAAAAATGTTTTTTTTTTTTTTTTTTTTGAATAATTTTAATATACAGTAGATTGTAATTTACAGTAAATTTATTTTTAAATTTTACTCACTCATTTGTTTCAACTGCAGAAATAAAATAAAAATTTAATTATTGATTTCATTACGTATACAATAATAATAATTTACGTAATATTTTTATTGTCAATCTATATTTTTGTCAATGTACTTAATAATATAAATATTTTAATAGTTTTGAAAATAAAAACACAAATTGCTATTATGCTTTCGGCATTTTAGAGGTAATTATTAAAAATATAATTAATTTTTATTACTCTCCCTTTTGTTTTAAATTGTTATAATTAACTGTTACATTTTGAAAATGATTTGATATATAAAACTGTATTAGGTTACCTTTGTAAATTTATTAATTATTTATAAACATAGTATAATGAAAAAAATATATTTATATATATAATGTTTTTTTATTATAATTTATTTATTTTAAACTTGTTTATTTGTACTATCATCTTTAAAGTATTTATTGTTTTGATTCCACTTGAGTGTGTTTGTGTATTTTTACATTCAGAGTTTGCTTGCATCACAAACATTGTGTGTTATGCCTCTATAGGATGATGACGACAAAGTCGGCAAGCGGTTTAACGAAAGTAAAATCCTTCTCTTTTTCTCTCTCACACTCCCTATATATGAAACCCTGCAGCCTCGTATCATCGAATGCGCAACACCCTAGTCTTTCGGATCTTAGTGCGAACAAGAAAACGCTTTTTGGGTGTATGAGAGCTTACAAATAGGCGTATACTCCTTTCCAAGGTTTGAAGTATACAATATATAATATAGAAAAGGCAAAATGCAGATCCCTGTCTAAACCAGAAGACCTACTTTTGTAACATGACAATTTAATACTATCTTGGTTTTGATAATAAATTTTTTATATGTTAATATTGTAGAGATTTACTACTTTATATGTATATATAGAATGTGTATGTACATATACAAGCAGTGCTAAACAATGTTATACAATAATTTTGTTGCTATACTTTGTGTAGTGTATGTGTGTATATAATATTATATATATATATATATATATATATATATATATATATATATATATATATATATATATATATATATATATATATATATATATATATATATATATATATATATATATATTATATATATGTATGTATATATATATAGTGTTCTTATAGATTACATAATAATTAAATTAAGTCTGTTTCCATTTTCTTTTTAATTACTCTCTCTCTCTCTCTCTCTCTCTCTGTCTTTCCCTCACTTTAAACTAAAGAGTAACATAAAATTAAAATCAATGCACAATATTACTATATATGTATATACTATATATATATATATATATATATATATATATATATATATATAATAGGGCAGGAATGTTTCATTCTAAAATTAATTACTTTTTTGTTTTACATTTTTAAAGCACTATATATTTATAATTGTATTATTTTTAAAAGAGAGATAAAAAAGTTAAATAGTAAAGCAAATTTTAATCTTTCATTTAAATTTACAATATATTTCAGGTTTGTTTAAAGTGTTTTTAAAATAATCAAATTTTTATTATTTGTGGTGTTGACAACAGAGATAAAAAAGACAAGAGAGTAAAGAAGGGGGGTGGGGGATCATTTGAAGCAATTACGTGGTAAAATTCTCATTTGCTGATTTTTTTTTCTTTTACGTTAACAACAGACGAGAAAAAAAAAAGGGTGTAAGAGAGAAAAAAACAAAAAAAAGAGTTGGATGAAACAGGGCGGGGCAAATGAACACTTGCAAGCTGATTGCTCATAATTGACTGTTCTTTCTCGGTCCGACGCCACGTCGGTGTAATTTAATTGAAGCTCCACTACCACAAGCACAGAGAGAGAGAAAGAAGAAGGATGAGGGTTGCTTTTCTCCACTACTTGCTACTGGTAAAAAGTTAGCGTGCCAAGCTGACAAGGTTAGCACAAAAACTTGTGAGCACCTAAAACTCTTTCCATCCCCCCCCCCCCCCCCCCCCCCCGCATTTTTTTTTTTTTTTTTTTTACTTTTGAAGGTTTTGAAGACAGCGTGCGAACTTTCATAAATACTTTTTTTTATAGATATGTAATTAATCCGATTATTAAGAGAGAAATATTATATTATTCGTTTATCGCGTTTGTTGTAATATACATAGTAAGAAGTCGTATTCATACTATAGCTTTTAATTTAATAAACTATTTGCTATCTTAGATGAAACAGACGTTTTAAAGCTTATATTGTAACCACTATTATTATAATATATAAGAAGTAAAATGTTTCACGACAAAGTTGATTTTTTTTATATAATTTTCAATTACTAAACTTACATAAATCAAATCGTTAAGTAATTTATAATATTAAATAAGTCTATTGGCAGTAATCTTTAGAATATTCACAGGTTTACTATACATTTTTTCATCATTAATGGTTGTATATAGATGGCAAGTATCTCAAAATCTAAAAAGAAAACTTCAACACTTTATGATGCCATTTAAAAGTTAATAGTAAAAGCTACCTATGATAAAATTTTCAGAACCTGTGACCATCAGATAAGAGAAAGAGTTATTGAAATTAACATGGGCTCTTATGGGATTAAAACGTCAAAAAATCATATTTTAAAATAGCATGATGACCCCCCAAATTTATTAATTTTTTGATAATATCCTAATGTATTACTGTGCAAAATTTCAGATTTTTCTTTCTTTACAATTTTTTTTAGTCAAATCGCGCAGTACCTGATTTCCCGCCTTATACCATTGTATAATATCTGCAATTGCGTTATAATTACAACTCTCTCCCTACAGATATTTTCTTGATACACACTTCTAGAGTACGCTCTTTGTTTCAACAATTTATTGTGTTTTAACAAGCAGTACGAGCCAAGAAATAGTTATGCTTACGGTGGTGAATCAGACGAAAGATCCCTTGCAGAATATTAGCATACCATCAGATATATATAAATATACAGATACATGAAGAATTAGTTGTTATTTTCATCGTTTAACTTGATTCAGGTTCTATTAAAAATATAATACTTACATAACAGTTAGGAAAGTCCATTAAAAATAATACATAAATGCATATAAGAATATACAAAACGAGTGACAGAATTTTTTCTTTCTTCTGAAAATCATGCTATTTTCTCTTTTTAGGAGTAGTAATTATATTACCTTTATTTAATTATAATAAATTCATTTTAGAATATTAACAAATAATTTAATTATATTGAAATCACAAGAGTGATTAGTTTTAAAATTGATATTATTCTTTAGGTTCTTAAGAAATTAATATATATATATATATATATATCTTATCTCCGTAAAGATTTTATTAAAAAATAAAAAACATTTTCTTAAAAAGAAGAAATGAGTCTTCTTAAATTTGTATTCTAACCAATTTCACAAATGTAGATTCGAAAATAAGAAGTAAGGGAAAAAAAAGTAAGTATAAGAAAGAAAAAGAATGTAATTTAAAAGAAAGCTTTTTTGTAAACAAATAATTTGAATGCAAATATAAGTAAAGAAGGGGGAAAAAAGTCTGTGTAAATGAAAAAAAAAAATTCACTTTATTTTTTAGTATATTATTTGAAACAAATAAGAAATTATTGCAAAATATTCACTTTTTCAAGTGTAATGAAGAAATTGTTGAAAGTTGCTGATGCATCATGAAGATTAAACTCATCATTGTCATATTTCAACGTTATATTTATACGTCTAATTTCTATGCAGTATATTTCTTGCTTATAATATAGAATAAAACATAAGGAATAAAAGTAGGTGAAGTGTAAATATAAAGCAATGTTATTACCTTAGCAAACGTATAAGATAAAGTCGACTTGTTTTTTTAATTATAAAATACTTTGGAACTCAATTTAACTATTTGTATTGAATTTTAATATTTGTTCTACTTTATTTCTTAATAATAGTATAACATAATATATATATATATATAGTTAGTAGAGTAGAATTTACATGCATTTATATTTCAAATAGAGATAATTATTCTTTGTTCATGTATTTTATGTTTAATTTATTATTATATTTTCTTAAAAGACGTCATAAAGATAGTAAAAGTTCTCATTATTATATAACTATTATTTTTTGTAACGAGCTCAAATTTACATTACTATAGTTTATTACGTTATATTAGGTTTAAGTTCATTCACTGTTAACCAACTCATGTAACGTATTATTTTTGCTCATTATAAAAGTTCCTTATAGTTTTCAGGTGAAACTATAGACTGCAAGAAGATCACCTTTTTTTTCTTGTTTACAAAATGTACTGACTGCAAATGACTACTGCCAGCTACTTACTGGCTTAGTATCTGGCTTATGAGAATATTGTATATGGCAGCTTTTTCATTATTTGTATGTAGTACCTCATTATAATATATTTATATATGAAGATGATAAACTAAAAATATGATTTCAAACGTTATACATAGACATAGTCAATACTTAATAAAAGCTGTTTGTATCAATAATTCTGATGTCAGTAAAACTTATGAGTTTAAATTGAGAGCTTTTAGAGAAATTACAGCAAATATTATAACTGTCAAACACTGAACATTTATAAGTTACTTATTTGTATTGTTATCATCGTAACGTCACTTTGTGCTATTTATTTGTACAGACAATTAGACATAAAATGTCAATATTTTTTCGTAAAGAAATACAATGTAGTCATAATGTAGTCAATTCATTACTTTAAGTCTCCATTTAAATGTATTGTATAATGTCATAAAACTACTGCATGCAATTCCTTGCCCATCACTTATATCTGCTTTTTACATATAACTTGTACTTGTCTTTTTGATTTCCTTATAATATTGTATATGGACTAAATAATAATAAAATAAATAAGATGGTATGCCACAATCTGTTTACTTGATCATCAACAACAACAATAATAAATGTTTACAACTGGACCAAAGTTTTCGTACGATTTGTATAGGCAACCCGCAACCACACTATGCTATGAGAAAACGCAACGACCGCCACAGCCCCGTTCGGAAACTTTTGTCCGAGGGTGTACACCCACTGCCATGGTCATCTCAAACACTTCAAGCCATAGACCACATAAAACAACATGTGCTTTTTTAATGAATAAACATGAAATGGGATCTTCAAAACTGATTAACAATTTTTACCAGAATGTTAATGTAGCCCCACGAAAGAACATGAAAATACTGTCAAGTATGCAATTTGCGTGACTATTCAAGTTTATGACGTCAGAAACATGCAAAAATTAGTATGAAAATGTTGTGCGGGTTGTATAAATCGAAATTTCTGATCACTGCTACTGAGCTACAGTTGGGTTTTGAAACAAACTAAAGTTATTTATGTAAGCCCCATCAAGTGTTTTGTGATATAAATGCTTATGTTTTTCTCTGGTCTATTTTATTAATATGGTATTTTAGTTTATTATTTTAAGTTATATGCCTAGTACAGATGATCAACAACATCGCACAATTTTTATATATCTGCATTAGTTTCTAAAAAAAAAAAAAAAAAAAAAAAAAAAAGGGAAATTTCTTACTATACTGTGGAAATTACACATCGTCGTGTAAAAACACCTTTTTAAAATATTAAAAAATACAATAAAAGTTTACAGTAAAGTTGTAAGATTTTTTATGGTTTTTAAATAAGTCTTACAATATAGTTACAAGAGTTTTAAAACAAAGACTTCAGATTAAATTCTTTTTAGTATTATAATTAAACATCTTGAAGCTTACAAGGTTTATTTTTTTCTTCTTAAACATAAAAGTAGAATTACACGTTGTTTAAGTTAAAACTAACTACTGACTTTAAAACAAACTTATTTTAAATATATTATTGGAGGATCTCAGATTATTTATTTACCTTACAATTAGATTTTAAGATTTTTTTTGAAGCAAACGAAATACATAAAAATAGTTTCTGTTTAATTAACAAAAAAAAAAAAAAAAAAAAATAAAAAATGACACAAACGTTGCTATTTTGTAATTATATAATATAGTTATAATATTTCTTTTAATAAGGTATCATAACCTTTGATGTTTATATATATATATATGTATATATATATATATATAAACACACACACAAACATAATATATAGTTTTCTTACCGCAATAATATTATAGCCATGGGCAAAATTTTAGTTACATAGACGACGATCTTATGTTTTTCTCTGACACCTTATTTTCTCCCGTTCTCTCCCTTTTCTTTTTTTTTTACCCTTGCTACTCATCATTGCAAGAAAAGCAAAAAGACTGACAGCAATAATAATGCCTGTAGCATTTCTGATGCTGATGTTTCTCTTTCTCTCTCTCTCTCTAACAAAGATTACCTTTGGTGTGTTTATTTATCGGTGGGTTGGTTTGTCTGTGACATTTTCAATGTCTCTCACAGTGAATGGAGTGAGAAGTAGAAGACGATGAAGAAGAAGAAGCAAAAAGAGAGAGAGGGGACCCACCCACAGAGAGAGTGTACGCGTGCATTTAATGGCTCTCTTTCTCTCATACACATACACACACACACACTCTACAAGGCAAATGCTCATTACCATCCTGTATCATCCCAAAAACCTTATTCTTTCTTTCTTTTCCTTTTTTTTTTTTTCTCCCCCATCCCTCTTTTATACAGAATTGTCTTCTAACGTTAGAGGCGTCTACGATCAAAGACAAACTTGTAATCGAGTGTCATTTGTCTTTTTACACTTACATTCTCTAAAGAACAATACTTTCAAGACAAACAAATTTTCAATGCTTTTAACACTTTTTACATTACGTTATCATTTGAATAAAAAAATAATTTAATAAAATAACTATTTATATTATTTGTTTTTATTATTAATTTCATCTTTTGTTTTTTTGTGTATTGTTATTAGTTTAAAAATTGTCACAATGTTTTGTTTTAAAATATTAACTACATTCAAGTATTTATGAATAGAATAAGATAAATTGTTTTGATTTTCATTCTTCTCTTTTTACAAGACATAACAAACAAGGGGAAAAATAATTACAATCATCACTGTGTTCTTAAAACGTTTGAAGTTTAATAATAAAGAAATTTAAAATACGAGCTTTATTATTTAATTTAAAAAATAATACTTTAAAATCATAAGATAAAATTAAGCTCTTAAATCTTAAAGAAAATTTTAATAAAACACTTTTTTTTAGCCACATGCTAAAGTATATTATGTTTGACGTACAGTAGGGCTATTTTAATTAAGATTTAAAAGTAACATTATAATTAATAAGTCTATTTTAGTAGTGATTTAACTATGAAACTTTGAGCATATTCAGGTACTTATAACATGTATGGAAGAGAATATTCACAAAGGGGGATGAGAGGAGGTTTTCCTAAGGATTAATATTTCTCGATCTGTGTGAAGCTTCATTTCAGATATTTAAGCTAGCCTAGATTAAATTTCAAACATTTAAGCGTAAAAAGGCTTTTTGGTTATATCTAAAAGAGAGTACATAGTTTACATTTGTACAAGGGGAATATTATGAAAATACTTTTTGGAATAAACGTTAGGAGGATAAAATAAGTTCATAACTAAAGAGGATATTATTATAGTTTTGAGGGGGGGTAAGAAGATAAAGTTAAAAACTTTGTTCAGATTTTAATAAGATAAAATATATAATATTAAGTAAAATAAATTAAAATACAAGAGATAATATTTATAAATATTATTTTCTTAAAACAAAATGCTTTTGTGGAAAGATTAATTTTTGTCATTAATACAAATTTCAAAGACTTTCAATTTCAAAAGAATTTGATTGTAACAATTTATTTCGATAAAAAAAGACTCCACAAAAATCCAATTTTATTCCGGAATAAGAGAGAGAGAGAGAGTGAGAGAGAGAGAGATTTTTATAGAATTTCCTATACTCACAGATTATCTGTAATAAATACTTCTTAGTTTTTAAATCTTAAAGAAAGTTATCAAAAAGTTTGAAAAAAAAAGTTTGGAAAAAAAGATTGCATTGCATTAAATAAATGTCTCACAATCATATCACAAAGATTAAACCAGAAAAGTAAATGAGAATATAAAGTTAAAATTTTTGTCATAAAGAATCATCTTTTCACGTTGACAATATAATATAATATTCTCTCTCTCTCTGTCTGTCTCACTCTCTTTCCTTTTCCTTTTTTCCTTTTTTTTTTTTTTTTTTTTTTTTTTTTTTTGTGTTCTCATTTTTGTTGGGAAGTTATTGGTTATAGTGTCATAGGACAAAAGTATAATATTATATTATAACTTGTAGCTGCAGAGGGATGTAATATCTTTAGGTTATCACGATGATCCGTGAACTTTCAAAGAGAAAAGAAAAGCAACAAAAGAAGGAAGAACAAAAATATATATATGGGGACGTGTCGGGATTGGTATGACTCCCATTGGAAGTTTTTTTTTCTCCTTTTTTTTCTTGTTACATATATATATATATATAGAGTAGTAGTGGTGTCTGAGTTGACAAGCTGTCAACCACAGTTAGGAACGAGAGATGAAGCATTATAGCAAGAGCCACACATACACAAACAGATCAATTTGTGACTCTCTCTCTCTCTCTCTCTTTCTTTCTCTCTCTCTCTCTCTCTCTCTCTCTCTCTCTCTCTCTCTCTCTCTCTCTCTCTCTCTCTCTCTCTCTCTCTCTCTCTCTCTCTCTCTATTCAAGATATTACATTTTATATTATTATTATTATGTATGATATGATATGATCATTTTGACGTTTACTCAGACAGTACATGTATTTACGTCTAGCTTTCAAACTATAGTAAAACAAAACTAAACATGAATTGTGTAATTACTCTGATTAGGATATGACAATTTATCAGTTATTACATTCATATTGTATAATGTAATACGATAATGACGCCTCATTTTACCTTCACTGAGTTAGAAAAAAATACTATACTAATACATAAAACGTGGATCCTAAAATAAATTTATTTTCATGTGATCATTTTTTTACTAAAAAAAATTAATAAAAAAAAAAATAGAGAAGTTTTACTGAATGGATGACTCATGTTATTTTAAAATTTATTCACAACTCAAGAGATTATTTTATAAATGAATGGAAAGTTCATTCAAAGCAAAATATTACCACTAAAGTTTTCATTAATAAAATATATTATCTAAAATACAAAAAAGAAAAGTAGTAAGAAAAAAATACAATACTGCTCCTAATAAGAAATGTTATAAACATGAATATTGATTGAGCAAATAAAAATATATATCTGATGTTTTAATAATACTTATAAAATAGACTTTAAAATTAAGATAATTTATTTTATTGAATGAAGGAAAAAAAAAAACTTAAGTAAAGAATTTTACAAAAGAAAATGTACAGTTTCTAAGAATGATGTTTAATAAATTATAAGTACACAGTTACACATTAGAGAATGTCAGACTTTCATTTTATAAAACGTTCTCAAACAGATATAAATTTTTTTTCATATAAAATAAGAAGATATAAAAGAAAATCCTTTTCATAAAAAGGATATTTTATTATTACTGACTTACATGTGTTAAAATATGATGAAATTCTTCTTCCACTTGTATAAGAATATATTATACATCTTTTTGTGTTACTTAACATTTCAAACATACATTATTAACAAAATGAAGAAAATATGATTTTATTTTCAAAAGCTAAGTTAAAATTCATATATATATATATATATATATATATTTATATATCAAAGGAAATCTTGATAAAAATAAGAGAGAAAAAGAAAGAAAAAAGTAATTAATTAAGAAGATGTTATTTTAAAGAAGCTTGAGAAGTATAAAAATATATCATTCTTATTCTATTGCCTTTGAATTCAAATTTCAAATGAATAGAGATAGTAAAAGATTAAAAAAGATATTTTATCTCTCTTACTTTATCTTTCATATTATTTAACAAAAAAAGAAGTAATTTAAAGAAAAAAAAAAGCAATGTAATTACTAATTAGTACAAAACTAAAAAAAAAAAAAAAAACTTTATTCTATCATTCTAATATGAAAATGTTTTCTCACTATATGCAAGGTTTATATATGTCTCTATATAAACCTTGACTATATGTAAGATTATTCAATCTGCGTTTTTAACTTTATATAATAAAAAAAAAATGTTTATTTGATGTGACTGATATCTTTACATTGAGTGTTCGTGATTAATTAACGAGGATTGGCATTAGGAAACGATGTTGCAACACACACCAGTATAAAGAAATGAGAAAAGAAAAAGAGAGAACGATGGAGTTTCGTATTAGTTTTACGGATTTATCGACCATCACCGTCGCACCTGTGCTATGTTGAGATTGATATACTTTGCTTTAAACAAATTACAAAATAATGTACAATGATTAAAAAACAAAAACAAAAAAACAAGTAAATATAAAAATGTAAATTATTTTAATTAAAGTAAATGAGGAATGCTAATTTATTAAGTAATCAATATGCTTTTTAACTGTCAGAAAAAAAGATAAATGATATTACATAAAATATAAATTTACTAAGAAGGTAATATTAATTAATATAAAACCAATTACGTAAAAATTTTGAAAACTACATTTTGATGCCAAGTTTTAAGTGATAATAACAAATTTTAATGACAAGAAATAAGGTACAGAAGGACAAATTATGTTTAAAAAAAAAACTTTTTGAAAATACAAAGATTTTGAAGGTTTTAAAATTAAGTACCTAAATTGTTTAAAAAACTTAAAATTATGAAACTTAAAGATCAACTTCTTTCAGAGAGAGAGAGAGAGAGAGAGAGAGAGAGAGAGAGAGAGAGAGAGAGAGAGAGAGAGAGAGAGAGAGAGAGAGAGAGAGAGAGAGAGAGAGAGAGAGAGAGAGAGAGAGAGAAAAGTATCCTTATTCTTTTTAAAATCTTCTCTTCAAATAAAGTTCTTTACATTAATTTAATAAAATTTTAATCTTAAATTATACTTATTTTACGTACATACATATTATAATTTATTAATATCAAAATAAGAGAAGGGGAAAATTGTAAATGTATATAAGTATGAAAAAAAAAATTGTAATAGTTTTTAATCCAATTACGTGTAATAACCGGTGTATGAAAGAGAGAATATTGCCAGTCGTTGTGAAGTCATCGTCATTTTATACATACATATAGGAAAAGCTTATCAGTGAAGGAAGTAAAGTTCATTTATCTCTTCTCCAATTAGCGTACGTTAAACATAGGAGAGAGAGAGAGAGAGAGAGAGAGAGAGAGAGAGAGAGAGAGAGAGAGAGAGAGAGAGAGAGAGAGAGAGAGAGAGAGAGAGAGAAAGAGAGAGAGAGAAACGGGTGTTGAAGCAGCGTTGCAAGCAAAATGTTAGATACGTCGCATTATATACGATTAATGATACATGCATACTGTGTTTTCATATCCACTTTACATACAAAGTATAATGTCGATAACTTCCCTCTATATCATAAATGTCTAATTAATATGACATCAAATTTATTTTAAAATGGATTATATTTTATAATAATAGTATTATATATATATATATATATATATATATATATCGATGCCTCCGCGTCAAAAGCGAGCATCTACACTTTCCAGATTTCCGACAAAACGACTATCTACACTTTCCGCCGCGGAGCATCTGCAATGTTAAGCTTATGGCCGCTAGTCGGGTTACAGCGCTGCTCGGAAAGTGTAGATATATCTACACTTTGGTCGTTTGGTCGGAAATCTGGAAAGTGTAGATGCTCGCTTTTGACACGGAGGCATCGATATATATACATTCATACACATACACACAAACATAAAATTTTGAAATGTAAAAAAAAATACAATTTAGTTAGTAAATAATATACCCGAAAGTTTAAATTGTAAAAATAGTTGAACACAAGTATTCTACTACCTCAAAATATATTTAGGTGGCAGTTATTTAATACTATTAATCAGATCAAAAATATATAGTAATTATTTTGAATTAGCGATGCATTGTATTTTCTTATTACTTGTTTAAATAAATGCAATTCAACGACGTTGTTAATACACATTTTTTGAAATGTCTCTCCTTTTTAAAAAAATAAAATATAGAACACATTTAATTATAATAGAAATAAATTTTTTTTTAAATGATATAGCTATATACTTATGGTTCGTTGATTTTTCTTTTATAATTGCAGCTTAATACAAGAAAATAAGATCTAGTTTTTATATATTATACTGTACATAATTTCTTCTTTTATATAATATAAAATGAAAGAGTAAATTACATTAAAATGCAATTTGCACTGGAATCAGTACTAATTTGATGTTAAACAAGAAATTGCTTTACTTTCATTGTTATAATGTAAAGGATAAAAAACGTAACAAAAAAGTATGCAAATTACAAAAGAAAAAATTCTAACTTAATCTACTATGATATTTTCTCTTTAAATTATTTTTACTTTGTGTAACTAAAATTTTAATTTATATTTATACATTTTATTATATACAATTTTAACTCTCATATTTTAGTATATATTTTATATAAATCATTTAATTAATATTTAACAATACAGATTTTGTATGGGTACATTATTTCACTTTATTAACTTTTATTATATTAATTTGTTTCACAATGTTAATTTTTATTAATATTATATTGTGACATTTTTTTATATTTTGTTTTAGAAAGGCTTTTTTCATTTGTATTTATTTTATGTTTCAAATATATATTGGGAAACATGTTTTTTATTTAAATTACATAAAATACAAGACTGTTACGTCTTAGAGAGAGAGAGAGAGAGAGAGAGAGAGAGAGAGAGAGAGAGAGAGAGAGAGAGAGAGAGAGAGAGAGAGAGAGAGAGAGAGAGAGAGAGAGAGAGAAAAAGGAGAGCGATGTGAAAAAAACGGGAAAATTGTTATTGCTTTACGTGATGGCCCGGTTTGGACGAGAATGTGCTCCAGTTATCGGAAACTGAGAAAGTAGTGACTTTTTTTCCCTCTATGGTATTGAACGTTATCTAACGACAAAATATTACCAAAGCGAAAAGTATAAAAAAGAGACCAAAAAAGAGAAGAGAAAAAAGAAAGAGCCGTTTTCTATACTTAAGCATGCACGAAGTGAAGTAGAAAAAGATCACCAGCACATGGTGAAAAGAAAAAAAGAAGAAGAATTCATGTAACTTCAGCACGGTATAATACAATGTTTTTAAACGTTTTAACTTTAAATCACTCCAATACCGACTAAAGTTTCCGGGGGTTTTCTAATAGATAAATGAATGACGAAAAAAAGGTAAGGTATAAAAGTTGAAACTTTGACAAACACATTAGCTTAATAAACATCCACCCTCTCCTAGTTTTTTTTACTAACTAAAAGATATTTGTTGTGTATAAAATAATACTGAATAGGGGGTGAATGACGGTTAAAGGTTGTTGTAAAAATTATGAGAGTAAAGCACGCACATTCACAATATTTTTACTTTCTCTCTCTCTGCTTGTCTTGGCATTTTTCACATTTTCTTTCCTTTCTGCTATACAAAATCTATAAAATAATGATTTTTTTTCCATTCCTTGGCAAAAATATATACGTTTTAGTGGCAGCTTTTTAGCAACATTATAAACGTAGTGGAGTGAATAGGTGGCAGTATAGGCAATAATGTTTAACGCTCTAGTGAGCACAAGAAGAAGAGAAGCTATGCTGCCTATAATATGGTGCTAACTGTATAAAAGCTACTGAGAATTGCCAAACGGATCAAACGTATAAAGCAATCTTAACGAGGAGCCAAATGCTTTTTGTAATTTAGTCAAAACACATTACTTTGAAAGTGATATAAATTTACTTTCTATATTTTAGTGCTTTATAGTTAATAATAAAAAAAAACTTCAATTGAGTTGTAAAATATTGATTCAAGTATCAAAATGACATTTTTTTTTTAAAGATAATTTATTTTTTGGAAGTTTTAATTAATAATAAAATTTTAAAAAATGATTCCAACATTATGATGCCTTAAATTTAGATATTTGATTTTGATAAAGAATAGTATATTTTTTTAGCAGAAATTTTTAATTTGTCATCTCATTTTCTAATGTAATTTTGAAAAACATAAAGGGTTTGAAATTTTTTTCCCTAGCTAAAATATAATTTTACAAATTGTTAAGTTTCATTTGGAAAACATTTTATAAAATACATGCATATATAAAAGTTGACTTTTTAATTATGTTTATTTTTTTATATGATATATTTTTGAATTTTTACTCTCCGGATAAATATGTATATATTTATGTAAAATTAAATTTTCAGTATATTAGTATACCTTAAATATTTTATAATACTGGACATGTTCATAAAAAATGTATAAACTTCATTAAAAATTAATTAATTTAATGTTCAGTATACATATAAACTTAATAATAATGCTACTAATTATAATAATTATTATTACTAATTATTATAATAATGTCTACCTTCTATAACTTTCTATATATACAGTATATATATATATATATATATAATATTCTTAATTGTGTTAATATACTTAATGAATAGTACTTTAATTAAATACATTATTTTTTTCATAATACTTTATATTAATAAAGTTTGCTATAACACTAATTGTATCGTATGCTAAGCTGGAAGAAAATATATGTATATATATACACACACACATGCTAGTCATTAAATTAATGAAAAAGATTTTAGACAATCATAAAATTAATCAGAGTGTGAATGTTCTCAAGAGAAAATCTAAAAGTATAGAACAAAAAATTGTGCTGTAGCTACCCCTGCTTTTTTTTTGTATTTTTTTTTTTCCCAACTAAAAATGCGGTACTGTGAAGTCGCAACAAACTCGAGCCTGTGCGATCACAGAAGCGTTTAATTTCACCCTTCACCTCTCCCAATCTAACCCTTATACAACATCAAGCTTGTATAATATATATATGTAGTGACAAAATAGCGAGTTAATTAGAAAATTAATTCAACTGTAAGAAAGTGTAAATTTTTTTAGTAATTTCCATTCAAGGTCAATAATGCAATCATGTTTTAATTAGAAGTAGAAAAAAGTTTAATATATTTTTTTTTATAAATATAAATTATTTGTTAATGAGTTGTATATATATAAAAAATCTTTTATTTCACATATAATATAATTTATATTTTTTTAATGATTTAGATTAAAAACTTGCATGTGTACAGTATCGCTACTGGTCTTAATTAATTTTTTGTCAAAAAATAAAATAATAAAACCTTTTTTTCTTGTAGGTAAAAAATATGGTAGCATTTTCTACTGTGTTTTACATTATATACAATAACATACAGTATGTATATGTATGTATTTTTTTTATATGTAATATTATTCAGTGTTGATCCTTATATGAATTCTAAAAGCAAAGTACAATGATTGCACATAAAATATTAATTACATATTAAAAATATAAAATATTACTTTTGTAATATTATACTGATAATAAAAATAAAGTAAAATGAGAGAGAGAGAGAGAGAATGATATGAGAGAAACATGATTTTATGAAGCACCAAGCTGGTTTCTATATATGGAGTTAATGGTGGAAAATATCATAAGGGTCAATCTGAAGTACCCTTGGGCAAGGGATCGCTGCTTGTGTGTAATACATCGTGCAGAACGCATGTTTCGGCAGTTACTTTGTCGTATACACTTGCTATATTATATAGCTTAGCTCGGCTCTTGCTTTGCTTGCTTTGCTTTTTACTTGCCTTTACGCCTACATTACACACATACATACATATATACATACATATACAGTAGTAATAATATGAGCAGGGACCCTGAAGAGTATGGTTTATTGCTATACTCACTAATGGGATTTTGTAGTCCTCAGAAAATTTTACTTAACTATCAGCTATAAATGTCTAAGAGACTTTATTAAAGTTATATTTTTGTTAACGTTTGCAAAATAATATAATACATTTATACACTCTGTATATTTGTAAATATACTGTATTATTATTCACACAATATTTAATATTATAAAACTCTGATTTTCATTAATATTTACCTTTGTATACATATTTTTTTTACTCTAAATATTTTGAGGTTTATTTTTGTTTACTTTAAAATGTTATTATAACTTTTCATAAGAATGTAAATATAAATTTAAATTAATATTGAATATTATTATACATAAATAATATAAACTAAAATAATAAATAATTTGTTTATAATATATAATAGAAAATGATACTTCTAAATTAACAAAATAATTCTTAGTATTACAATCAACATAAATAAATATATATAAATAAAGTACATAATTTCCCAAAACACTTTGAAAGGCAAATATTAAAATAAACAGTTTATAATTTTGTTGTTTTTTCCTAAATCAAAATAAACCAAATTGATATTTTATTTCTACACTAGCAAGTAACTACACTTTGGGCGGTTCTGTTATATTCACATAACTAAACCTGAATATGTACGAATGAATAGTTACCATGTTATTGGTATTACATACATTCGACGAACGTTACGTTATACTATAGGCACTTTAAACTAAACTTTATATTATAGAAGATGTGATGTTTTTGAGGCAACTATTTTTGTCCAACTTCCAACAATTTGGAAATTAAAACAGGTAGACAAGAAAATGTCTATTAATGCAATGAAATAATCGGATGTTCACCAAATTTCAGAAGGTAAAAGCAACACTGAAGAGTTAATAAATAAGTTGGTTTAACTCCAGAAATCTCTCCTAGGATCTCCAGAAAAAAATTACCACTAAAGAATTAAAGCTCAATTGCAAAATTGCTCTGTTCTAGAACAAAGCATCTCAGAATATGTTTAAATAATATTTTGTTGTAGAAGCGCGTATAGCTATTTTGTTTAAAATAGTAAGGTCTATTGAAAAGTTCAAAAATTTCAATCACATGGTTGAAAATATATTGTTACATCCAAACAGAGCACTTTTAAATTTGATCTGATAGAAAAAAAGACCATATTTTTATGACAGGAAAAATTTGAAGTATAATGTTGAATTTACAAAACAAAAGCTATAAGTTGTGAAGTTTGTGCACCTGATGAAAAGTTTACATTCTACATTGTGCACCGATTACCACACTGAAACGTTGAGTGACACTATAACATATATTATTTGAAAACTATTTGAGTGCATTAAATGCAATTTATATACAGTTCAAGTTTGAAACAGACACCAAAGTGATAAAGTTCAATTTATTCTCTATAATAATATAAAATATTATATTTACGTTATTATTATTATTTTTTTTTAGATGGATATAATAATGAAAGTAAATGATTCTTGTCACGATTTTAGTGGACATGATCGTAATATTTTGTCACACACGTGGCTATAATGATAGATTGGGATGAGAGAAAGAGGAGTAAGAGGAAGAAAACATGTCACGTGTTTGTGTGTGTGTCATCACCTATATGACATGATTACGCTCGGACGAATTTTTTTTTCTTCTTCTTTTCTCCCCTAAATTTTATACAACTTGCAAAGCAAAGTCTTGAAATTCAAGCAAACAGACAGTAGGAAAAAATAATAATAATAAAAGAATAGAATAGAAGAAAAAAAGAAAGAAATATACGAAGTCGGTCTTCTCTTTTCAGTTATATTGACAACACAAGTAACAACGAGTAAAAACTTACTGAGAGATGTGAGAAAAATAAAGTTTCCTGTTTCTCTTCAATAAATCAAAACTGACATTATTGAAAGAAAAACAATAAAATTTTTTATATTTGACAAACAAAATAAAAAATAATGTCATTGTTTATATATCAAAACATAATGTTTTTTATATATATATTTTTTAAAAATGTTTAATATTTATTGCTTTAAAATATATTTATTTATTAAAAACCAAAATAATATATATCAATCAAATATAAAATAATTCATTATTGTTACTTGTCAAGTTTATCAGCATATATTTATATATATAAAAAACTACTTTTCATCAAGTAAAAAATAATAATCATAAAAAAATGTGACACCTATTCATTGAAAGTATATTGGTAAAATGTTCTACAATATCATCCCTTTTAGTATAATAGGTTTGCATTAGCTAATGTAATAGGATATTGCCCACCACACATAACATAGCTTTGGTGCTTATATTTGACGATACTGGTGAACACAATGTCCTAATGGTGGTAAAACAGAGTTGCGCGGCGCGTTCCGTGGTTGGCGTTATTGTCAATAGAAATATATCAACATGCTATGCAGAGAGAACGAGAGAGAGAGAGAGAGAGAGAGAGAGAGAGAGAGAGAGAGAGAGCATTATCTTTAACGCTGCAATCGCCTAACCGTAACTAACCGGTATACCAATTTACGTTTAGTAATAATACCTTCCTTATACCTTGTACTAAGCTACAGACCATTTAAGCTATACGGTAATAATAGTAATAATAAAATAAAAAATTCTATATATGTATATATATATATATATAAGACAAGCATTGATTTTATGATAAAATCGACGAGAATTACAAGACATTATATTAAACGTCAAATTTTCTCTTATTGTTACTGCATGGTTTATTTTATATGTAATTATCAGTATATTATTTTCTTTAAATGCGCAGTTGTTTCAAATGAAGCATGTTTTTAAATTCAATGGAAGACGAAAGCATAAAAAATAAATGTTACTTAATTAGTATATTGTTAATATGCGTATAAGTAACATATCTGTAAAAGTAATATAATATGTAATAAGCAAGTAAAAAAAAGAAGAGATAAAAATAAATATAGGAAAGAACTGTTATGTTATCAATATATTATGAATAATATAAATGATAGTTTCTCATTTCTTTCTGATATAATAATATATATCTCTATTAAAAATTACTTTTAGAAGCTATATTATTGTGATTTTTCATTTATAATTATGTTTAATACATTTAGATGCAATGCAGAAATACTCTGACTATTGCATATTGTTTAAATAAAAGTCAAAAGACCATGTAAGTAGGTTGTTTGTACCTATTTTGGCCTCTAATAAAAATCATTTTTATTATTATTATTTTCACAACGATGTTTAAGATATCAATAATTTTTTATACATTAACAATATAAACTTATAAAGTAAATAACCATAATACAGCTCCTCCCAATAAAACTGCTTCGTTTTTCCATGCTAGTGCACTTAAGTATCACTTTTTGTGAAAAGAGGTGTATGATCATTGTAAATGAATATCATTGACTGTTTAGAGTGAAGTGGAGTCACTCTTGTAAAATATGACATTTGCAAGATTCCTTTAGAATATAGTGACATAATTGCATGTGCTCTGTAATGTATTTTGTCTCATCTCATCTCTTCACTTCAATAATAGTTATAAAATGTAAACTTCTATAGTTAACATATATTTAAAGAAAAAAAAAAGTAACTTACCTTTTTAACCAACTTCATGGTCCATTCAATCCACAATATTTTAACTTAATATCATACACATAATTATATTGCCTTAATAGTTTAATTAATATTTTTAATTAACAGCTAACAAGATAAATTTTACTTAAATATCACAACATAATCGCTAACTGAAGTGTTCAACTAGAGTACTCTATGTTCAACTTTTCATTGCAGACTAACTTTTTTTACAATGATAAAATAAAGGTGGAGTCAAGAGTGAACTTTGAACTTCCTGTCGCGATAATATAGTGGGTATAAAAGAAAGAAAATTATCATTGTTTTGAAAAAAGTACAACTTTTTGATATCGAAAAAAAGTCAAGAGAGAGATATTATTTTGTAATACACTTATGGGTTTAAAAAATATTCACCCTGCAGCCATCAATACTGGTCTAACATTAACTAATACTATCAAATCTCTTTTGCATGGAAACCATAGACGATACTTTAATTTTAATAAATTTTACTAGTTTTTTTTTATTATTCTCTGATAATTTCTATACATTTGTTTCTAATTATAATGTATTAATAAAAAAAATTCTGTTAGAAAAACGTTGAATAAAAAAGTAAGATTAAAAATGTCAAATCCTTTATTATTTTTAAAATTTAATTATAAAGTAATAATAATAACAACCATTGTAAAACAGTTTAAATATTTTGTTAATGAGAAATATAAATATGAAATAGCTGTACTATATGAATAATTTATTTCTGGTATCAAGAATTGAAGTTATTATGAGTACGTAAAATAATATATACATAAAAAAAACGATGAACAAAAACACCATTAAAATGATTGTTTGGAGAGATGGAAAGCAAGCAAATAAGGGTTTTTCAAGTCAAGTACATAGGGAAATAATTCATATCTTGACATAATGGTCAAACCACACAATATTAGATGACAAAATAGTTTGTCAAAGTTTTTTGTTGTAATTAATTTACATGACAGTAATAAGGGGACGACGGTGTTTTATCAACAACCTCTTCTCTCTCTCTCTCTCTCTCTCTCTCTCTTGTTCCAGTCTTATGGTTTTGTTTTGTATGTCCAAGCAGCTCAATTTATCGACCCGTGGTAAAACATAGCAAAATTGTAAAACTTCTTGCGCACATCTGTTCACTTTTGCACACATACTACAATTTCGATATCAAAAGATTTTTCATTGAGTATAGAAAGTTACTTTTATAACATTACACATTAAAAGAGTTTTTTTTTTCTATATAATGAAAATTGATGGTTGTCTTTAAATAATATTTCTTTATTAGAAAAGTTTTATACGTTTTATCTTTTATTTATAATTCATATAAAATATATATAAAAGGATTTATAGATAAATTTTAAATATTGGAAAATATAAAAAGGGGATTTTGTATGAAAATATTTATATGGATTTATCAAATCATATCTTTCTCGTTTCATATACATACTTATTCTGTGCATCACAATTATTACTATAAAGGCCCATTAATATATAAAGAGTACTCAAAATATATTCATTCATAATTTTGTAATGATGATTGATGATAACCATAGATTTTTACTAAATTTAAAACAAACATTTCAAAATTTCTTAGACTCAATCCTGTTCTCTCTCTCTCTCTCTCTCTCTCTCTCTCTCTCTCTCTCTCTCTCTCTCTCTCTCTCTCTCTCTCTCTCTCTCTGCAAAATCAAACAACTTTGTATTTATCTATAATGTTTAACGTTTCTCCAATATATATCTATAAACAATTTGAAATGGAAACCAGTATTTTACTAAACCTCACACACAAAGGGTATACAATTCTTTACCCTCTATACTGTAAAATGTAACTCTATACCAAACGAAAGACGAAGCTAAAACGATTATACGTATCTTCCCTTTTCGTTTTGCCCCTTAAACTTTTGTTTTGTTTACCTTAGTACTTAAGCTTATAGATATTTAAGGTTACTTTGACTTTAACTTTGATACAAAACAAAGAGATACCTTTGCAGTAAACTTTTAATATATGATTTTAAGATATCATCACTCACTTATTACATAAGCAATATCATAATAAAGCTTAAAAAAACAACAACATATCATTGCTTGTTCTATATTATACATACATAAAATTTAGTTATATTAATATGTCAATAATTCAATGAAAAAAAAAAAAATGAAAAATTAAATTTTATTAAATTAATTGAATTTTATTAAAATAATAATAATAATTATTTGTTGTTACAAAAATGAATAAAACACGTTTAATCAATTTAATTTCAACTGTTAAATATATTGACATTAATTTTTAAATATAATATATGAATAAACACTTTATTTATTAACTAATAATAAATGAAAATACGATTTTTTTTTTATGATAACTATACAGTACAGCAGTTTTTTTTAAATAATTTTTTTCCCTTTAATAATAAAAATCAATATTAAATTTTATACAGTCGTAATAGATTTTTGTCATAAAATTTCAGTGTTATTATAAAAGTCATGTGATCAGTAACAAGTCTTAGGATAAAATAAAACTTGTAAACTTGTGGATGTTTTGTATTACAACATAATATTACTAATAATAAAACTGACTACCAGACATGGCAAGCGCTCTTTAAAAATGAGCACGCTCGCGCTCCGCGCTCGCCATCACGTAATTGATCGCGCTCGCGCTTCGCGCTCGCAAATTGTCATATGAGCGTGCTCACGCTCACGATCGTAAATTATTTTTGGTGCGCTCTTATGTCGCTCATGTAAGTCTTAAAAAAGTGGGAGTGTCTATATAGCTAGACCTGTTTGTGGTGATTAGTAACTGTTAGAATTGTCTTATACTGCAATTGTAACTGTGGTAAAAGGCGCATTAGAGGTTTAATCTGCAATATTTTGATAGTTCATAAAATAAACCACTGAATTAACTACGTTTTGAGTTCCTCATTTTCTATTCTTCAATGCAAGAAATGAGTGACGCTCAAGTCGCTCCGCTCACAGTATTTTGATCGCACTCGCGCTCACGCTCGCGACTTTAATTATTGAGCGACGCTCCCGCTCCGCTCTCAATTTTTGAGCGCGCTCACGTGAGCGTCGCTCAAACAAGACGCTCATGCCCATGTCTGCTGACTACACATTTAAAGCCATAGATCACATAAAACAACATGTGCTTTTTAATGAATAAACACGAAATGGGATCTTCAAAACTGATGACAATTTTTACCAGAATGTTAATGTAGCCCTCACGAAAGAGCGTGAAAAAACTGTAAAGTATGCAATTTGCGTAAAAATTCATGTTTATGACGTCAGAAACATGCAATGATTAGTATGAAAATGTTGTGCGGGTTGCATAAATCGAAATTTCTGATCACTGTTACGGAGCTAGAGTTGGGTTTTGAGACATACTAAAGTTATTTATCTAAGTCCCATCAAGTGTTTTGTGATTTAAATGCATATTGATTTTTTTTAAAGAAGTTTGCGGAAAAAATAGTAAAAACAGATTTTGTACAAATGATGAAAAAAAAATAATAATAAATAAAAACGTATTAAAAGTATAATATGCATATATATATATATATATATATATATATATATATATATATATATATATATATATATATAGATATTTCGATACCGTATAAGTATTAAATAAATATTAAATTTATGATGAAATATATTGTGGTATTTTATATATATATATATATATATATATATATATATATATATATATATATATATATATATATATATATATATATACATTATATTTTGTGTAATTTTTTCCTCATAGAAACTCTCTTTTATCTTAAATGTTATATTATTATGTTTATGTTTATTAAAATTTATTTTGATAATATATAAATTTAACAGCACAAACAAATAAAATAACTGTATAGCTTTCACTTACAACATACTATATATTAATTTAATTATAATATTACTAGAGGCATTTCAAAAATATTACAAACCTTTTCATAAACTTGAAAAATAAAGTTTTTAATGTCGTGTAAATTTTACTTAAGGCAAAAAAAAAAAAGGTATATATATATAATATATATTTATATGCATGCATATAAAGCTATAGGATATTAAGGTAGAACTAAATATTCTTGTCCTATATGTATACTCTTTTTGAACATTAATTATCTCTTTTGTCCGCACTTTAGAAACTTACTAGTTTATAATTCAAGTACTTATATAGTATGATCATCTATAAAATATGATGATGCTAAAACTTACCTCTTTTCATTTTAAATAAACTTATGAAATAGTTTTCATATTTTACCTTATCTTTAGATACATTATCTAATTTTTATTATAAGAATTTTCAATAACATAATTCATTATGTATTAATTATGAACATAAACAACAAGTTAAGTAGATTTTTTTTTTTATTATTATTTAAGTAGTATCATAATTTTAAAAGTATATATAAAAAAAAGAAGGATAGAAAGGAAAAAAAATCAGTTTTTAAAATTTATGAAGGATATTGAAAAGCTCTTTATAAAGTGTAACTTTTTTTATATTACAACCATAAATAAATATGTCAAAATAACCATTGAAAATCAATTTCGATTTTTTTTGTTATATGTATATATATAAAAGTAAATATTTAAATTTATATCAATAATAATTCTTTATATCACATTATTATAACTATTATTTTGTATTGCTTCTAAAATATTTTATTCTTTTTTTTTTTTCGTATATTTTATGAGATGGTATCATAAATATATGTCAATTATTTTAGATAATACGTATTTATTTGACTAAATTTAAGCATTAGATCGTTCTCCTATCTTATCGTAAATATACGAATTGCCTTCTTTTTTTTCTCTCTGCAGAGCAAAAGAAAGAAAGAAGAAAAAAAAACACATAAAGAGAGAATAGAAAACTACATGTTACTGGCAATGCGTTATTCTTTCTCGTACTACTAAGGTTTAGACGTATATAGTTTTGTGTATAGCGTAGGAGGAGGTATATAGGCTTTGGCTGAAAGTTTGTAAGTGGCCGAGGCCGGTTTTTTCTTATCTTAGGCACACGCCACACAAGGGCTCGTTCAATAGCCCCTGGACTGCGTGGCCTGCCGTCCTGCCATCCATCAAGAACGTTGCAAAGGCTCGCTTCTCTCTCTCTCTCTCTCTCTCTCTCTCTCTCTCTCTCTCTCTCTCTCTCTCTCTCTCTCTCTCTCTCTCTCTCTCTCTCTCTCTCTCTCTCTCTCTCTCTCTCTCTCTCTCTCTCTCTCTCTCTCTCCCTCCCTCTCTCGCTCTTGCAGGCTAGCCAGGGCGCGGGCCACAGCAAGCTATACACAAGCAAAACTAGACTTCCTCTTTATAGTAATCGCCACTAGAATTATGTCTGAATAGCACAAGATATCGCACTTTTCCAGCTTCCATTCTTTCTCTTAAAAAAAAAAAAAAAAAAAAATCCCCGTCTTACATAGTGTTCAAATCAATCGTTCTTCATTTTTTTTTCTTTTCTTATTCTCGTCAATCATTACTATAAAGTATAATCTTTTATAAGTAGACGTTTCAATAGACTTTTAATGATTCTTCATAAACTTCTTTATATCACTTATATTATATCATAAATCAAACAAAAAAAGGGGAAATAGCAAGTATTTTTTAAACACCAGTTAGCTTAAGATAAAATATTATAAAAGTAAAAATAATAATAAACCATTATTTTTATAGGATTACTTTTATATTATTCTTTACTTTTTTCTTTACCTTAGAGAGAAATTGCAATGTATATCCTAATTAATGAAAACTCTTATCTAAAAGTAATTTTACGAAAACTAGAATGAAATCTACATAGATATAATGAATTAAAATTTCTACTTGAAATCACAAAGAAAAAAAATATAGTTAGAAAATAAAAGAAAAAAACAAAAACTTTTTATTGTATATAAAACTTGATATAGTGTATAATAATATGTGCTTTTTGACTTTATTAATGTTTTTACCTTGACTTTACGTGTTGCAATATGGTAAGATTTTTATCACATAAAAAAATATACTACACTGTACCTTTTTGTTTTTTTAATAACGTTTATTATTATTATACTGCTATATTATATAACAAACTTTTAAAATAAGTTGAGAAAATGAAAAGAAAAAAAAATTATTATATTATTATAATAATAATAATAGGAGAGACACGAATATAAATATTTATATTATATTTCTTAATAATTAAAGTTGATATTATGATGTCATAAGAATGTATTGTTCTATATTGAGATAAGAATATAACATATAAGTACGTAATCTCTTCAAAATATACCTCTAGGGGTGAATATTTTCTTTTAGCTTCTCCATATCGCTAATTTGCATAGAGTTTATTCCAGAATTCATTCGCTTTTCAACCTAATTTTGTGCTTTTTCTTATACTATAACCTTCATACTCTAAATAAGTCTCTTCTCCTTCTTAACTCTTTTTTTTTATTTCTTTAAGTATTTCTCCCCTGTATATATTTACACGTTAAATGTAATTGCTTCATATAAACGTTTTCCTCGTTGGGCAAAAATTTTCCGACTCTTATAATACGTATGATATTTATATATACTGAAGAAGGAAAAAATTATATAAAAAAGATGAAAATTACGTTCATTTTTCCCTCTTTTTAATGAGGCTGTTGATGTTACTATACACTAAATACTTTTATATATATATATATATATATATATATATATATATATATATATATATATATATATATATATATATATATATATATATATATATATATATATATATATATATATATATATATACAATGAGCTCATTTAACTCTTAATGATTTTATTAAAAGTATTTCAATTTTACTCAATCGTATTGTTATAAAAAAACCATTAGAATATATAATTTTAATTGCTTTTAGTTAATATTGAATCAATATAAATTTACTAAAAGCAAATATACAGCATACTATTTTTTTATTGTAAAATCTAAGTATTTATAGACTGTTTGTTATTTATTGGTATATTATAATATTTAGCAGGTATAAAAAGAAGTTTAACGTTCATTAGACAAGGAAAAGCTTTTGTTTTACAAAGCATGCTATATACGCTAGTGTAATTTATTTCATATGTAATGAGGTGGAACGGAGGACGTGAATATATATATATATATATATATATATATATATATATATATATATAGAAAGAGTAATGTAAAAAGGAATAAGAGAAAATCCATGTGTGTTGGTGGTACAGTACATGGTTACGAAAGTGGTTTAGGCATGAGGGGAAAAAGAATAGAGAAGAAAGTAAGAAAAAAAAGTGACCATCCATCACAGAAGAGTATTGTGCTTATATGTAGAGAAGAAGAAGAAAAAAAAAAAAAAGAGTAAGAAGGGTGTGTTCGTGACCCGTGGTCGTCACTCGCAAACTGCAGTATAGCTTGTCATGAGAGAAAAAGAGATAGAGAAAAAGAGAGAAGTATATAGAGAAAAGAGAGAGAGAGAGAGAGAGAGACTAGTCATGTAAAAGTAATTGTGGCTCTACTATATAATATGTGTGTGTGTGGTGTGTGCAAAGTTCTACAGTACGAATGAGAAAAGCAAAAAGGATCTCTCACCTTAAATTTACCTGTCAGTCATTTTTACACTAAATAGTTCTCTACTACAATTGTGTTAAATACGACACCTGCTTAAGTCAGAATCAACCTTATAATTAATTTAATAAAACAAACGTAATGTTATGAATGAGAAGTGAAAAGTTATCTAACTGTAAAATAATCCTAAAATTATATTATAAGCAAACCAAACAGCCAGTATGTAAAATACGCTAAAGATAATTTTTAATTCTAATACTGATATTTTTAATTCTTAAAAAAGGGAGTGAATAACAATCTAAATACAAATAAATAAATTATAATCACATTTACCATATAATCATTTCACATTGGAAACAAATACTAGATAAAACGATGATATTTTATATATTTTTCGAACGTTTTCTATATTCTACTTTCATGCAATATTATTATTTATTTTACACATCATATACATACATATTCAAAATGTATACAAAATTAAAAAAAAATGATATTCAGATAAAATATATATATGTTTTATATAGAAGAGTACGTGAGTTAGTACAACTATTATATATGGTCTTGCCTAAAGCATCAGTACATACTATACTATATATATGTATACAGTAAAGCATGGTGCATGTAAATTTTTTAGACATAGTCCGTGTGTCTGACAGCTCTTCTGGAGTGCTTCTATTGTCTCACACGAAACGCATTGTTCTTTAAACAAAAGTATATAACTGTATGTGCTACATATGATTGAATTTACTCTACTATTATTTTGTATTCACTACGTAAATATATATTATACTGTATATATATTTTTTTGTATTCGTATTATTCTGAATACACAATATTACTATATCATTGTTTTAAAATAATATGATAGTATTAAATGTTTTATGTTTAACCTATCACGAGTTATGAAAAGTAATTAATTGATATAAAAGCAAAATATTAGTAAAATTAATAAAATAATTTTTGGTTATTTCATTTTATTTATATTTTTTTCTTTCGTTTTCGTAGTTAATTTCACATACATGACAGTAAAATTTTAAATTATTTCTTTCAACATTTAATTGAAAAGTATTAAAACTAGGTTACTAAACTTTATTAATTAATTAAGTTAAAGTAAAAAGTTGTAACTTTTTTTTTTGTATTAACTCTTAATGCATGTTGTATAATAGTATGGGGTTACACATAAAAAATTCATCAGATACTTTTGATTGATTTTTAAGCTTTTTATATTTTAACTTTTATAAAATCTATTAAGCTACTTTTTCATTCTATTAAAATTTAAAAAAATAAGAACTAAAATAAAGAATAATGAGAACTCATATTTATAGTACCAGAACAGCAGTGACCAATCCTTTATTTGTACCAAGAATTGTAAATAGATTCACTGAAAGGACAAAAAAATTTTTACTTCCTAAATTATGGAATCAAATTCCATCAGAATTAAAAAGTTTTGCAAATAAAAATGAAACGAAATTTAATATGAAAAAATTCTTTCTTGATAATTTATAAAATGTTGAACAATTTTTTGCTGTTTGTATTGATTAATGATGATTAATTTTTGCTTCTTGTATTATAAAAATACTTCTCTTAAATGAAAAAAAAAAAAAAAAAAAAAAAAAAAAGTTTTTGTGTAAATACGTACTTTATTTGCTTTTGAAATATATATAATAAAAAATATGTATATGTAGTAATATAATATAATAAGACATGATTGTGTAACAATAAATGAACCAACCGATAAGGCTATGCCTTGGTTGGACTTTGTATATTTGTGTGTTTGAAATAATAAAAAAAAAAAAAAAAAAAAAAAAAAAAAAAAAAAAAAGTTGAAGGGAAAAAAATACATATATAAAAAAATACATGTCATTTTCACACTAACATAAAAAAAATGTTATTGACTCATGTTCTATAGCATACAAGTAGTTAACATTGTTAAAGATAAAGTTTTGCTATACATATTACACTATATTGTGTATCAAAGGTATATTATAATTATTATATGGTTTATGATATAAATTCTATGAACATGCGGGACTTTATTGGGTAACTTTGTGCAGTACTACGTAATTCAAACTTAAATATAATATTATATATAAAGTTTTCTTTTTAAGATTATTATGTCACGCTATATAAGCAAAAAAAAAAAAAAAAAAAAAAAAAAAAGACTTGCACACGACATAAAAAATAATAACATATAACAACAAAAAGTATATCAGTAATAAAAAAAAAATCTATGTGTGATTATTTTCAATGTTTAACTTTTCTTTCATATTCAAAAGAAAGTTATATAATATTGCCAAAAAGTTAACAATGTCTTTATTATAATAATACTTAAAGAACAAAAACTATAAAAAACAACAACAACTATTCACTCACGTGTATAATACTTGTAGATAATTTTATAATGTATCCACTTTACCTACTTACTTTAAAATTATAATAAAATCTAGCTATATCTATATAGCTAAAGTTTTTGATTATTTACCTTGAACTATAAAATACCTACAATATTGTAATAAAATTTTCTTGTTTATATAGATTAAGTTGTTTCTTTTTGTGCCTGAGTATAATTTAGTTTATATCTACAACTTTAAAAAAATATATAATATAACTTTTGTGTAATAAAATGTTGTGATATTTAATTTAGTATTAAAAATCATAATTATTAAATATATCAAAAATTTCAAATGAATAACATAAATAAATTAAATGATTTATCATAAATTTGGATTTTTAAATCATCTTATATGGTATCCCATTTCTATCTTTGTTAATTTATTATACTTATTATTGCAAGTAATATCCATATTTGAAGTAATTTTTTAAAACCCAGTATTACTATTTTTTTTAAATCTAAAAGGCAGACTACCATATTAAAAATTGTCAAATTTAAAAACAATACATTACCCATTTTCTATTAAGAAAACCTATTTACTCGACCAAGATTATATTTGTTCATATTTGCCATAAGTTAAATACTATTCTTATGAGAATATGAAAAATACACGAGGACCTTAAATATAGTAAAAACTTTAATCCTGACCATAGTTTGTTCTGTAAAGTATATTGAATCTCATTACCAGTGATTGGCTGACCAACAAAATAAGACACATTCATTGGTTGATTTTGTTTTTTTGAGCCGATAAAAGTGAGTCGCATGTTGAGCATGGAACTTTTTTTGTGTGAAGTTTCGTTCATTTTTATCAAGTCTACAGTTCTAAACGAAAGAAATAACAATGATTACATATAAACGTAGTAAATAGGTAATGACGTCATGATCAGATGTTTTTAACAAAGGAAATTTTTCAAAGCTGGCTCAATATTTGTGTGTAGTTTACAGAACGAGCTATGTGTTTAGTTTTTTCATCAGCTCATCACAAAAATTGCAGTTAAATATTTTAGTTAAAAAAAAAATGCAATTAACTTGTGTTAAATGGAAATAACCACTCCAAAATATCATGATTTTGTGAGTAGCATACTTTAGAAAAAAAAATATCACAAGTAGTTTATACTAAACGATTTTTTTAAGTATATAATATTGTATGGCTATACTTGAGATAGATAAACATCCAATTAAAAAAAATGCTTATAGTGAATTATAATTAATAGAGTGTTATGATGAGAGAGAGAGCGTAAAAGAGAGAGAGAGAGAGAGAAAAAGAAGGGAGTCAGGAGAGACCTGAATTGTGTTCATTTATGTACAGCAAATATTTACATTGCACTTTGGTATAACAAAAATATAAAATAATATAACAAAAGAACGTAGTTTCCAGTATATGAGTTGTTATTTTGAGCCTAGAGGGTGCCAACAAGAAGTTCAAGTGGTAAAATGTCACGTACAGGACATGGAAGATAAAACAAAACTTTTTGTCAATAATAAATGAAATATGAAATTAAAATTATATTTTTCTCTCTTCTCATATATTTTTCTCTCTTCTCATATATTTTTCTCTTTCTTTATATGTATATAAATATTATTTTACTTGAAACCTTCAAAATGTAAGTCCGCCTGATTGAGTCAATATAAGAGTACTTATATTATACAATACAAAAGTGAAAAACTTTTGGTAGGTTCAAATTTCATCTTCCTCATTCTCTCTCTCTTTCTCTCTTCTTCCCTCTCATTCTTTCTTCAATTGACAATTTATTTTCATCGTATTGAATTTCACTTGTAAATTACTTCTGGGATTCTAAAGAAAAAAAATACATTTTCATCTTCAGTTACATTTCTATATCTCAAGATTTTATTTATACTGCTTCTTAAATTTGATATCGATTTCTTTTATCTAAATATATACACTAAAAAAAAACGAAATATTCTTTTCATTATTATGTTACAGTTTTATAAAGCAAATCCTCCCCTGTCATAATATACTTAAAATGCTACAGTATAAAATTTAATACATTTAAGTAAAGTGTACTTCATATAAAATTTGAATAATAATACTTAATAATAAACATTCTTACCTCAAATTATTATCGTTAAAAATATTCCAAAGTTGTTTTTTACTGAATTTTAATTGCAACGTATTATATTAAATCATATAAAATGATTATTATAATTCCTTTTAATTAATATTTAAATAAAATAAAAATACAACCATAAAATTGTATGCTATAAGGTTTATTGTATAAAGCTTAATTATTTACTGTTACTGTATAGAACAGTAATTGCGGGTTTGACAAAATAATAATGATAGAGTAGGGAGAGAAGCGAAACACTACTAATTGCAATTACATCACATATCCTGTATACAAGACATTCAAATATCCGTCTTGCATTAAAGCATATAACTATAATGCATGGTTTCATGAACTTAACTTATATAAATATATTTATACACACAAGGAGAGAATAATAAAAAAATAAAGGGGATATCTTTCATAGTCTCTCGTCTGTGTCAAGTTACCCTCCGATTTCACTTTCCTTTTTTTTTTGTACATATAAAAAAAAATCCCCTTGGGTATATTTTGTTGTATATGAGTGTTTGTAGAATTATATATAAAAAGAAAATATTCACACACACACAAATTTTTTTACACTTTCTTAACAAATATAAATAATTATTTTTATTTTTATCTTATAGCTCAAAAAATCTTTATAAAAAGGATTTTTTTTTATATTTTCCTCCAGAAAAATCATATTGAGTCTTTGACTTCTGGAATTCCCCAATATATTTACCCTTCATTCACGAGTCTTTGAATTTTTATGTAAAAAGATCAAGGTTGAGTGTTCACCCTCCACCCCCAGAATTTCTTCCCTCCCCCCTGGGGGGCAGTCTTGTCTGTCTGAATGTGAATTTGAGACGTAAGGCTTGATGAACTGACGTAAGGGAGAAGAAAGAAAGAAAAAAGGTGACAGATATATATATTATATATATTATATATATTATATATATATATATATATATATATATATATATATATATATATATATATATATATATATATATAATATATATATATATAATATATATATATATATATATATATATATATATATATATACACACACTGTATAAAAAATGCTTGGGATATACACAATAGAATTCAACTTGTGTTCAGAAGGGAAAAAAAGCTATAAAAATATAACATAAGCTATTTTTATATTTGTTTTCACCAACAAAAAAGAAAATAATAATAATTACTATATAAATACCTTTTTGCAAATTCATTGTTAAAAAATTATATTTATTTCATATATATTTTTTTCCTTTTTTTATTTTAATAACAATACAAAACGTATGTTTCATTATTTTTTTTAACTAAAACAAAGTAAAATAAAAAGTTAAAAAAAGAGAAAAATTCTTAGCATTTTTTTCTCTTTATTTTTTTTTCTTTCTCTCTTTTGTAATAAATAAATTGTAAAACAGTTTCGTTGGGAACGAGTAAATAAAACAGGAAACATCCATCAGTGTAGTTGGTAGCGGGTGGGTAAGGCAAATAACAAGCATCTCTCTCTCTCTCTCTCTCTCTCTCACTTGTACTGTCAGTGCTAGTGGTGTACAACAACAACAACCAAGCAAGCAGACTAAGCAAGAACAGCCAGGGTTGCTGACTGCGGTCGATATTTTCTGTATGCCCAAGACACACAACAAGTTAAAAAAAAATACACATTGAAACTTATCCAGGTATCATCAGGGTAAAATAATTATATATTATACTCAAACTTTATAAATTCTCTAAAAAAAAAAAAAAAAAAAAACTCAGAGGAAGATTTTTAATTATATTTGTTAATAATTTGAAAAAACAAAAATTCAATTTTTTAAAAAAAATTAATATAATGATTTCTTAAATATAAGAGAATAGAGTGTATATGAATGGAATTTTGATATACTAATGAATTTTTACTTAAAGTTTTAATGAACATATTGATTTATGTGGCTTTATTTTAGGGTTAAAGAAAATTCGTGTGTTGAAATAAAGTTTTTAGGAATGTATGCATGTTAAAGTTGATTAAAAAACATTAAAAAGTTGTTTAATGATACCATGCAACAAATTTAAGGGTGTTTAAATGTGGCCAGTACTTCTTTATCTTAAAAAAAAAATCATATTTGTTTTTAGATTGTTGTCTTGCTCTACTCTAAAGAAGATAAATTTTTAGTAGAATGTATATATTTTTTATATAATAATAATAACTAGAATTTACAATATTTTAATATCTAAATTGCAAATACTTGGAAAATGGTGTAATTATTACAGTTTTTGTAAACTCTTATTTCAAAGAATTCTGTACCTAAATAAGTCATATTTTCTATTTAACCAGTAAATTTTTGATGACAAAATAAGTTGCATATAAACGTAATTTTCTCACTATGTATAAGCTCATTTGTATCGATTCCATATTTATAGATTTTATCGTTATGTTACGCATTTTTTTTGTGTGTACCTAACAATAACTTTCCAATTTTATAAAATTGGTTTTCATTCTAGTTGTCAATTTCTATACAATATTCTGTCAATAGCTTACATTAAGTTGAGTACTTTGTTAGTCGTGATTGTTAAAATGTTTATCATGTGACAAAAAAAAATCCATGGTAAAATGGTGTTATATATTATTTGTTTTGTTATTTTTAAATTTATATGACCTGATTTTAAAAGTTTCCACATGTTTCGCATTTTGAATCTCATTTAATTTCAATGGATTATTATAAAAATATTTATTATTATTATTTATTTTTTAACACACTGGTTTGGAACATAAAAGTAAATTCCCATGACAATTTTTGATTGCTTGTGTAAATTTTCGTCACTGTTATTCAATTTCACGTTGGTTAAAAAAAAAAAAGAAAAAGAAAGTCGTGATTAGCGGGCACTTTAATAAAATTCCCTGGCTAATCTCAAATCGTACACATCATTATATGTTCTTGGCTCCATATGATTGTAAGATTCTATAGCAAACCTTAAAGGAATAGAACAGAAGAAAACATAAGCATTTATATCACAAAACACTTGATGGGACTTACATAAATAACTTTTGTTTGTCTCAAAACCCAACTGTAGTTCCGTAGCAGTGATCAGAAAATTTTGATTTATGCAGCCCGCACAACATTGCTGTTTTTTTTTTTTTTTTTTTTTTTTTTTTTTACTAATTTTTGCATGTTTCTGACATCAGAAACATTAATAGTCGCGCAAATTGCATAATGTACAGTATTTTCACGCTCTCTCGTGCATGGCGCTACATTAACATTCTGGTAAAAATTGTCATCAGTTTTGAAGATCCTATTTCGTGTTTATTCAGTAAAAGGCACGTGCTTTTTATGTGGTCTATGGCTTTAACTAGGACAGATGAGAGAAAAACGTCATGAGATATTACAATTATCGTATAGAGTTTTTAATGCTTTTTCATAGTTTGGGACCCGTAGTTGGGACTGAATTCTAAAATAATAATCATAATAAAACATTGTAAATGCACTTTTATTCTCTCGCATATATAGTCATAGAAAAGGATTTTTTAAATTAATTGTTCACGTTAATGAATATTACATTGTGAATATAGTGAATTATAATCTTACTTTTTGAAAATTCATATGCCAATGAGGAAGACTAAAAATAATTTTAGGTGACAATTTTAATTACAATTATCAAAGAGAACATTGTCCTGAATTGATATTATTAAATCGCTATTTAATTGCCACTGTCCTGTTTATGCTATATGTTGCAGAATGTGTAATTTTTTAGTTCATTAAGTATTTTTAATTAATTTCTAAAAATAAAAATAGGGCAACTTATGCATGTGGGCATATAAAAAATGTTGCTGCATGTGACGTCATTTTGCAAGTTTAAAAAAATTAAATAAAAGTACTAAATGAACTCAAAAATTCAATATTTGCATATCTATCAATTCAAAACGATGTCTTCTTTTAAAGTATAGAATATGCAATAAAATTACCCCCTAAAATTTGTTAGTCTTTCTCATTATTTTTATAATTACATAATGATTTAATTATTATTTCCTTAGTTGTAATTTTTCATGTAAAAAATATATTATTTAGCACAATACTTATTATCTAATTGAAATTTATTGTAACATTTTTTTTCTATATATTTATAGAACTACTTATATGATAAGATACAATATATAACACTGATGAGTTTAACACAAATGTATAGTATAAAAGAACAATAGTTTTTTTTTTTTTTTTTTTTTTTTTTTTTTTTTGCGATATATTTCTCTGAAAAGAACTAGTTTGAAAACAAAAGAGTGCATTTATCGTACAGTGTTATAAAACAAAAGTACAATTGACAGTGGCTCGTTCATTTTGTTAAGAAAGAAAATCTTGGTTGACTAAAGTTGTTGTTAAAGCTTAAAGGAGCAGCTTAACCCACTTTCTTTCGTCCTTTTTTTTATTCTATTCTATCAAATTATTCTTTTACCTTATCATGAGTGCAATTTTATTGTAAGATAACAAGCAATAAATTTTCAAATGCATTAAATGGCTGTTTTTCTTATATTTTTTATGGTGCTGTAGTGATCTTGTCGTAAGGAAATATATTTTATATAAATATATAGATAGAAAGAGAGAGAGAGAGAGAAAATTTATTATATTGAAATTTGAAATAATTTGATTTGATACTATATGCAATTACAAGTTATACTTTAATGATGTGTTTACTCACAAATATTTTTCATAATTTTAATCCAAATTTTCATTCATCAATTTTCATTTTTTTAAGTATTAAATTACAAATAAAAAAATATGCAGTAACAAAACTTTTTGATTTGCTTTAAAGTATGTTAATACACAAAGAAAAATATGCATAATAAAAATTTATAAGAGTTTTTTGTATCGAGTAATAAAAATATAGTATTTACAGTAGTAATTCATATTTACACAAGCGTTGTGTTTAAGCCATACTGCTATTCTGCATTCCATTACTCATTGCTTTAAATAGTTTCATATACCAACATATGTTACAGAATGCATATACATATCAAAAGATATTAATTTCTAAAGTGCAAATATTAAATAATAATATCAAACTTACATTTCAAATTATATGGAATATTTTATAAACTGAAATGTATATCACGCTGTGGAAAAATACTTCTATTATTTTTTATTCTTTCTTTCTTTTTTTTTTTTTTTTTTTTTTTTTTTTTTTTGTCTTTATCTTATTATACTTTATTCTTTGAAAATAGGTATTACAACGTATGAAAAAAGTGTAGAATTTAATCTGAAAAGTGCTTTTGAATGTTTTTTCATGACTCAATGGAGCATGGCCAATGCGCATGTGTGTCTGTTTGAATGTTTGTATATGTATGTATATATATATATATATATATATATATATATATATATATATATATATATATATATATATATATATATATATATATATATATATATATATATATAAATGGAGCTTAAGTATATAAAAATATAAGTATATGTATACGGAAAAAGTACAAAAATAGAGATTTATAGAGTATAAAATAACTGATCGGTGCAGTGTACTAAAATAAAAGCTAATCGGTTAAAACGTAGAGAGAGAAAGAAAGAGAGAGAGAGAGAGGAAAGACGTGTAAGTATTTAATGCAGATGATCTATCTGTATAACGATTAATCCGTGTTTATTTTACTTCTCCTCATTCATATACTGTCAATAAATTTTTAAATGCATAGAATATACAATAGTTAAAAAAAAGAAGAAGATTATTGTTCGCTAAAACAATTTAATTAATATACTAGTCAATTGAAAAACGTATAAACTTGAATTAGAGCTATGCATGGATATATATTTTTTTCTAGGAATTGTTGCTTTAGTGTAGGATTATATAACATGGTTTCAGTTCTTTGTTGGGTATAGTTTTGAAGTTTAGGTACATAGATCTAAACAGTGACTGTGGCATGAATTGAACCACATTCACCACTACACACGTGTCGCCTCTCTCTCTCTCTCTCTCTCTCTCTCTCTCTCTCTCTCTCTCTCTCTCTCTCTCTCTCTCTCTCTCTCTCTACATTTTGACCACCGGTCACTCCGCTGCTGCTGCTGCTACCACCCATTCCCATTCCCCTCAACATTCTAGCACAAAAGAAATTGTTATAGTCTACCCTTAAGGTATATGGTCTATACTATACTATATCTAACCTAGCTTTTCCACCACCCCTTCTCTTTCACACACACACTTTATGATAACGCCTCAATGGTGCGGTAACACAATTTAAAAAACACGAAGCTAAAAAAATAAAAACGAAGAATAAGATAGAACAGAAAAATAAAACAAACCGAAAAAAAAACTCCAGACTATTTATATATTATGGAAAAACAACTTTTTGTTACTATCTAGAAAAAATAGTTAAATATACACAAGAAACTTGAATTGTAAATATTTCTAAAGTTTTCTTCTTATGTTTTGAAATATTATACTGTTTTGAATTAAAAAAAAAAAAAGTGTACAGAAGCTCCTTGTATTTAACAACAGTAGTGTTTACATTAATTAGAAAAATAGTAATAAAAATAAACTGCACATTTTTATGGGAAGATATATATTTTGCTATCTTTTTAAATCCATTTCAGCTAGTCTTCATAATTTTCACAAATTTGATTAAATTTTCAATTAAACAAAGCATGGTTATTTACGAAAGAGTTAAAAATATTTGTAAATTATTTTGTGTATTCACTATATAAAATAAGGACTATGTGTATTTTTGCTACCTCTGTGTGTATACACAGGGAACAAAATAAAAACAACAAATTCATTGTATAGTCTCATGAATATTAATGAAAAAGAAAATTAAAAGTTAAAAAGCTCTTCTTCCTCTTTTAAACCTAAGCATTTTATTTGTTTAAACTTTAAATATTCGGACATCCTCTATCCACTTTATATAAAAGTTTTATAATATTTTACCTAGCTTTATTTAATAAAAGAATTTTATAGGATTTTTTTTTCTATTTTACAATATAGGTCTATTATATAAGCTGTTGACTATGTATTGCGTTTTTGTAGTTAATTGTAATTTTGTTTCTCTCATTTTCGTTTATTTCTCCCTGTTGTTGGTCCTAATATTTTTAAAACTTTATTTCCCTATTGTATAGTGTTATAATTTCTGGAGAAAGTAGGAAGTATAATCATACAAAAATCTCCCTCCATTTAATGCCAAGTACTTTTAAGTAAAAATATATCACGATAAAGTTAGGCCTAAAGAGGGAAAAAATACATAATATACTGTATATAAAAAAATATAAAAAATAAAAAGGAACACATTTATATATAGTCAAATGCAAACTTTTGTGCACCATAAAGTGGTTTAATCTACTTTGAGGAGGGCCAATTTAAAAGTAAAGAAGATGCTTATACTAGAGAAGTTGAGAGAGAGAGAGAGAGAGAGAGAGAGAGAGAGAGAGAGAGAGAGAGAGAGAGAGAGAGAGAGAGAGAGACCAAGCTGCTTCTGATAATCTGAATTGGATAGTAGAAGAAGAAGCTGGGTATTCTCACTGAACGTTTTTGCAGAGACCACCTCTCTCTCTCTCTCTCTCTCTCTCTCTCTCTCTCTCTCTCTCTCTCTCTCTCTCTCTCTCTCTCTCTCTCTCGTTATTCGCAATATAATTGAAGGGAGAAAAATGGCTTGCTGGCCCAGCTTAAAGCTTCTTTTTTCTCCCTATTTCTAAAATCTTGCTACGAGATGACATCAAATCTCTACCCTTGTCACATATGCAGCAAAAGCAAAGCAACAGTGTGTTGTAATACTGCGACTCGATTTTTCTTTATATGTATCTCTCTCTCTCTCTCTCTCTCTCTCTCTCTCTCTATTTTTGTATTTTCGTTTAACGTAACAGCTATAAGCAGAAATAGACTGGTGTTGTAGAATGCAATCTTAACATTTTTGCAAAAAAAAAAAGAAGAAGAAGAAGAAGAAATATATAAAGAAATAAGAGTTTAGAAAAAAGAGAGAAGTAAATTTATTTTCTTTTATAAATGAATATATAGATATAAATTTTCTCTTCCTTTTTTTTTCTAAGAAAAATTCAATTCTTTCTTTTTAAAAATAGCATAAAAAAACTTCTGTTTTATATGAAAATGTATTTTATTGGAAAATGTTCTAAATATATATTTTTATTCAATTTATTTTTGATTTTTTTTTTCTGAAGTTTTCCTTTGTGTATAACTTTTTTTTTTGAAACACTGCTAACACTACTTGCAATCGTAAGAAGTTGAGTTTCAAGTTTCTTGTTTGATCATAAAGGTATGATAAGAGAGCGTGACAGGGCGGTGAAATTACGTGACTCTGACTTGCCTTGCAATCTGTGCACAATTATTACAGAATTCTGATGAAAAGATCTCATAATCTTGAAACTTCTGTAATCAACAATTTTCTCTACAGCAAAGAAAATTTTCAGTCTTACATAAGACATTATATATATATATATATATATATATATATATATATATATATATATATATATATATATATATATATAGCAAGAGAGAGAGAGAGAGAGAGAGAGAGAGAGAGAGAGAAAATACAAAATTTCTTCTTGTCAATTTACAAATCAATATCTTAAAGTCAAGGAGTAAATGACATTAATTTCTTCATCCTATTCACAGGCTTAACCTTCTGTTTTTGATTACATCGCGAGTTCCCATTATTTAAACCCAAAAACTAATAAAATTATACGTTTTTTTTTTCTAACGTTAGAGAGTTATTTAATCTTTAAAGCAAAAATAAAAAAGGAGAAATTTTCATGAAAGTTTTATCAGGATGTATAATTTTAAGTTGTTTTTTTTTAGCTAAGAGTTTTATCGTAAATCTGATGATATATATAAATACAAATAAAAAATATAATATCAGATATTGAATATAAAAGCCTCTTTTTTTTGCCCATTTAGCAATATTGAATACTTTAAAACGTCAATATTATTAAACAAATCACGATAGATTTCAATATACTTTTGTTATATAATAATGACTCAAATTATAAGAAAGAATAAAATTAAAGTATAAAATGTTTTCAATAATAATTACTTTATATAGTAACATTGTGATATTATGTGTTTAGCATACTACAGCGCAATAATAATATAAAACAATTGCGTGTAATGATTACAATATGTATATAATATTTTTCCTTCTCTCTATATTATATACCATAATGAAACATAATACAGCATTATACTGCACCGTTACTATCGGTCATTATAAGACGTATATAAACAAAAGCACAAAATGTCTGCTGTGTATGAAAAGTTGCGATTATTTTATCAAGTTTGTTATATGTATGTATATATATATATATATATATATATATATATATATATATATATATATATATATATATATATATATATATATATATATATATATATATATATATTATATAGGTAATATTATTATTTTTTGTATTATAGAGTCTATAATTCTATATTATATGAGTATAAGCATATAGTTGTCACGCTATATATATCAGCAAGTAATCACGGTAATTGGGTCATTGAAAATAAGGGGAGGAAAAGGGTTAAATACATATATAGGGGAATATGGGAATGTATGGGTTGACAAGTTGAAGGGTGACTATAATATGTATGACAAGCGCTTGAGGATTTGTTACAACTTAAACACAATAAATTATATATCTATTAACACTAAACAGGTCATTAATTATATATATATAATTAATTTTTTTTTAATTACTTTATTAAGATTTTTTATACATATATAAATTAGAATTGTTAAATATCACATATATATCTTATATGTGTAATTTTATTGCCAAATAGATTATTTCAATAATCCAAACATTAATTGTTATATACGTTAGATTATGTATTCGAGGGATGGATTAACATGAAGGAGGGAGAGAGAGAGAGGTGATTTAGTAAATTGAAGTAAACATGATATCATGAGAGAGTATTAGGTTTCATAATAATCATTACACTTCAATCATTTTACTCAAATGCATACTATGCACAATTCCATTACTTGTTAATGGTGCTATTTAATAACAAGCACTACTGTATATATTTCTCTTTCTCTTTGTCATCATCAATGTATTTTATTACCAAATTTATCATTTGCATAGTATATACTATAACAGATATGTATTAAGATTTAATAAATCATTAACTAATTTCGAAACAATGGTTTCCTTTGCTTGCATATCATTGCTAAGCTTTAGTTAATTAAAGTTTCAATTGTAAAATAAATCATGTGTGTTTGATTTTTTTTATCTCAATCGAAGGTGCAAAGTGAAGAAGAAGATACATTTTTTGTGAGTTATTAAACGAAGAGTATACATTACAGCATGGATATTCTTATTGTTCTGGAACTTACCAGAGAGTGTGGCGGTTAAATTTCTGATGAATCTCACAGATGGATAATTTTAATATCCACTTCCAACCGTTACCCTAACCCCCCCCCCCCCCCCCCCTGCACCAATTCATTCATACTTTGATTCTCAATGTATTTAGAGAAAAATGTTTATGCAAATGTTTATTCATAAATAGGAATATATTTAAATGTATTATAAATATGATTTTTACACTATAAATATATGTATAGCGTTTTTTTTTATTTTTTTTTTTAACAATGTAGGCTAATAGACAATACAGCTTTCTGAAAACGTTTGATACGTGGATAGCTGCTTTGTCAGTAATTACCTATGTACTCAGAACGTAGTGCCATATAGAAATAGTTGTTAATCCCTAATATAACCTAAATAAAGTTACATTATTGTTGAATAATATTAATAATATTATTACAGGTTTCATTGATAATATATAAGCTTTTTCTCCTCGTAAAATATGCTTCGTATAGAATTCTTTGCAATATAGTTCGGATCAGCTTCCAAGGATATATATATATATATATATATATATATATATATATATATATATATATATATATATATATATATATATATATATATATATTTAGGACCTGAGTTGAAACTGTTTCAAAAATTACAAAGCAAAAAACTATATAATAACAAAAAAAGTAAGAAATTGAAAAAAAAATTTCCATGCAATAATTTTTTTTCTTTTAAATCTTTACACACATAAAAAACCATTTCTATTAACATTTTGACATTGCTAAATATTGAATTCATTTTAAAAAAACGAAGAAGAAGAAATAAATAAAATGTAAAAGCAAACCCAAAAGCAAAGTTCTTTGAAATAAACAACTTTTAAGTTAATTTTTAACTTAAAAGTGAAAAGTAAACTAAAGTTATTGAAAGTTAAACTAAATATCGAAACTGCCTTAAAATTTGTTTTTAACATTATAAATTAAAAATTAGTTTTGCGTTCAAAATTTATTTTTACATGCCACTTTTTCGTGCGTGGCATTAAATTTTTTTGATGCTATTTATATATATATATATAATATTATGTATATATATATTATACACACACAATTTTATATCGTTATATTTTAATACTTTTTTTGGTGTTTAAATTTTTATACTAAAACATTTTTTTATTGTAAATTAAAATTCATGATAAAATTATACAATAATAATATCGATAAAAATAAATTTGATATATGGTGATTTATAAATTTTAATAAAATAACATATTTTAAACTATTTTTATATAATATAATTTGATTTTTGTATTTGTTGCTACGGTATTTTTTTTTATCCGCATTTATGCAGAAGAAGGGAGTTATATATTCTTTGTTGGGTGGTATGTTTGTTGAACTTGAAGCTGTAAAAGTAAAAAGTCAGTATCAAGCAACAGACTTTATATATAAGAAACAGGTAAAATGTATAAGCAACACTGTGCCCGACTGGTTGCCTGCCTTGCCCCTGCATATTTCCAACATTTTCATGATGCAAGCAAGCTCCTCCCGACCACCCATGACGCTAAAAGCCTTTCTCTTCTCTTCTACACTACAACTCTCTACTTTTTCTTTTCTTTTTCCTTTTTTTCCCCCCGGTTTCATGTGGTAAAAGTATACTATAACAGCACAAGCTACAGTAAATAATAATATGACTTTTTTTTCTTTAAAGTCTTCTTTTTAATATGTTTACTTTTATTATAATATTTATTCATGTTATTTACCAACTATTTATAAATTTAAATTAGTTAATGAGAAGTTTTATGGCTATACACCATAAGGAAATAAAAAAAGAAAGTGAAAGTTATAAATAATAAATCAAGTTTTTTTTTTTTTTAATCTTGACTTTATAAAAAAGTTTGTTTTATGTAAATTAATATTAAATTTTTGTATATCTGCAGTAAATTTTATTAAAATAATGAAAGGGTTAATTTTGACTATAATCTGTATGTACATAGAAAAATAATAATTATTAAATAATTTTAGACTCTTTTTGAAAATTTCAATTGTTTTGTATTCCAAATTAATACCATGACAAAACAAGTAAACAATGTTATTGTTATAACAATTGAGTCTCTAATATGTTTCAACGTTGATTGTATTCTGTAATAATTTAATAAAGTCTCAACTAATTATGTAACGTTGCGTGGAATACATTATGCAGTGTATTGTTTTATTACATTTTGTCGCATTTGTATTATATACTTTAGTATAAGTACGTGTGGTGTTAACGTAAAATTTATAAAATAAGTAAATAAATATCACACATATATATATATATATATATATATATATATATATATGTATATATATATACATATATATATATATATATATATATATATATATATATATATATATATATATAATATATATATATATATATAACACCTTTACTAAAATGCAACAGATTTTATAATTAAATATTATTGATATAATACAGTCATCAGTATAAATTTCTAAATAAGCAATATAAATATGTATTGTATAATAATTTTTTTTATGAATAAATAAGATCTATATAATATACAATTCAAACTTAGTATTGTTTGCTTTAGTTATAATCCTAATTAAAGCTAAGTATGTATATATGTGTGTGTGTGTGTATATATATATATATATATATATATATATATATATATATATATATATATATATATATATATATATATATATATATATATATATATATATACACATATGCATAATAAAAAATCAGCACGCACAAAACTCACTAGTATAAATTTCTCTGTAATAAAACCCCATTATATTTCTTTATTAAGTGTGTTCAATTGTGTTGAAAATAACGCTCTTAATATTATAATAAAGTAAGTAGAGTATTTTTTTTAAATAACAAGTTGATAAACTTGAAGTTAACATAAAAAAAAAACTAAATTATTAAAGCATGACTTCTAAACATTCAAAAATATTGTTATTTGCGCTTTTTTAAGATATAAAAATAGATTTGGTAGTGAGTTTTAATGCAAAATGTACTATTTTCTTGAATTAAGTTTGTGATAATAATTTGTCAAGTATAATTTTGTATAATAGAAAGTTAAAAAAAAAAAAAAAAAAAAAAAAAAAAAGTTTTAAGTTTATACATAAAAAAAACTTTAAAAAAGTGTATTATAGTAATATAAATAAATAAAATATAAGAATAATATAAGACTATACTTACTTAGAGAGATTACGTGTGAGTAGGTTTATGTAAAAGATTAGAAGCTGTTCATTCCGCGGGATTTGATGCTAACATATATATATATATATACGTACTGTAGTACAAGATCAAACGACATCCCTGATCTCTCTCGTTCTCTTCATAATATAATGTACTACGCTAATGAAGGAGATCCGGCATAAGAAGAAACACCCCGTGTTTTCTAATATAACTTCATACCCTTATCCTCTTAACAGCGTAGGTATAAATTTCAAAGTTTTATAACAAAATTGTGCGCAAACACATACATATATGTATATACATATACATAAAACTGAATATAATACTTGACCCTTTTCTACTATCTCACTCTATACATTCATTCTTTATAAATTTAAACTCTCTATTTCTCGTTTTCAATTGCTGAAAATTTTATGTTAGCTTTTAAACACAGACACGTTTATCCCTTATACGTAAGTCTTTATTTGAAAATCTTTATGTCACTTCTAATTAAACTTTATGACTTTTATTATCATGAAAAATAAAATGTTTATCTAAGTATTCAATCAAAGCAACTTTTAGAATTTTATATATCATTAGTAGAAAAACAAAATAAAACAATTGAAAGAAGCAAAAAACTAATATGTCAAAAATTATGTATAAAATAAAAAAAGGAAGTAATATACGCCAAAAATGACGTACCATGAACATAATTAAAATTCAATTGCTCGTTAACAAATTATAGTGTATAAAAATAAAATGAACATGACGTTATATATATATATATATATATTTTTTTTTTAAGATTTCATCATATAAAATATTGTATATAATCAAGATTGAATATAATAAAGGATGTTCCATGTTGCAACCAGAATAAGGAAACTAATTCTGGCACATACTTGCGTGCACTGTACGATAATGTGAGTCAAGTTTAGAAGGTTGTTGTGTGGGGTGGATTAGAAGGTATGGTATAGGAAGGAAACAGAACAAGGGAGGCATAGGGAATAGAAGTGTAGAGAAGAGGGGAAGGAGGAGGAAGAGGAGGAGGTCAGGGATGCTTGCCAATCTAACAAGGTTTTGGTGTTCAAGCAGTGCTATCAGTACAAGTTGAGAATATGCTCCACTGTTTGCCTCTGCTTCATTCCCTCACTACGTTCTCCTGCTTGCCCACCATATATAGTGTATTAATTAACCCAGCAACCAAGCGATTTAATTACGTTTCCGTCCTCTCTCTCTCTCTCTCTCATGTTACTGCCCAATTCTCTCTCCTCTCTCTTACTCATGATATTCCCATTAAAACATGATCATTCACACGTAAATTTAGAATTAAATTAGACTATAATTGCAGTAGGTAAAATATGTAATAATAAACAAAAGAATCTATAATACTATATGTGTGTATATATATATATGTGTGTGTATATATATATATATATATATATATATATATATATATATATATATATATATATATATATATAATATATATATATATATATATAATTGTGTGTGTGTCACAGAATAATAAAATAGAATATTAAAAGCAAAAATAATTCCGCAAGTTAAATTTTAAACTTCAATGATATTGTTTATAAATTTATTATATTATAATATGTATATAACTCTTACATAATTAATACTCTTATTAAACGTTAATTATGAATCAAATTAATATTTTATATATTAATGTATATAAAAAAAACAATATTAAATATTTATACTTTGAGATTTCATCATCAAGAAATAACCTACATTTTATAATTAAAAATAATAAGAATTTAAATTAATAAATTAGATAAAATAATATATTATGCAGTTATATGAGGATTTGAATTTAAGTAAATTAAATTGCATGGCACGAAACAGTATAAATGACTTCTAAAACATAATTAATTTTATGCTAAACTATAATAATAATAATAAATATATTTTTTTGTTTTTAATTTTTTTAATATTTCTTTTCTTTTTCTTTTTTTTTTTATATTTTAAAATAAACAATTTCTCTGTATTCAAATGAATGTGACATGTCATTTTCCAGATGTTACATTTTAATTTTATGAAATTTTGTTATTTAACTTAATAAGAAAATGAATGTTATATAATATTTACATATTTTACATTGAATTATTTACGACTATAATTAAAAATAATTGTAATAAACATTTTGAGCTATACAGAATAGAGTATTCACAATACTGGCGTGTTATATTATGTTGTATTGTGTCACGCCGAGGGGCGGAAAAAAAAAGAGAGAAAGAGAAATAGGCAATGTTGCCAAATTTATTATATTTCATAATAAAACAACAAAATATTAACTGATAGCTCTTTATTCATGCAACGTTTCTCTTCCTATACTGCATTTCCATAGCTCATTTTAAGTGTGTTTTATTATATTTTTTAATAATAAATATACATTATAATATGTGATAATTAATAAACTATTACTTTATATTATACTTTTAGATCTAAATTATAGTAAATTGAAAGTTTTAATATTATGTGTTTTGTATAGTAAACTAGGAATACTCAAAAAGTGGGTGCATAATTTCGTTGATAAATAAAATAATAATACTAAGAAAAAAACAAAATAACTCCAATTCAACATAAATGAAAGTAAAACATTTTGACTTAATTTCTCTATCAATACAAAACATGTACAAAATAAATAGACGGTAAATAAAAGCTCTCAACAGTAAACAATGTAATTTGACTATTTAGTTTAAATTATTTTGTTTTTATAGCGTAATATATTAAACATAGAAAATGAAAGTATTTAAACCTACGCTTTATGTCAATAGCTCAGTTTTCGTGTTTATTTAAAATAAAATACGTATCAGTTTATATAACGTTTTATTATAATAATATAAAATATATATTATATAAAAGAATAAGGAAAATACACACACACACACACACATACACAGTTTTATTATCATCTATTGGTTTTATATAAAGTGTCAGAAAATAGTATTGGGGTTCTTATAGTTGAACAATCTGTCTAGTGTTAGGGTCAAGTTGAGGTTTTTGAGTCAAGTACCAATTTGAGTTACGTTTGGACATGTCATTCGTCCACAGAACTTGAGGGTACTTAGACCAATCTAACTCTCTCTCTCTCTCTCTCTCTCTCTATCTCTCTCTTACTCTCTCTTACTGTGTTATATGTGGGTGTGTATAAACCAAAGGAAACGTGACAAGAAAATATTATCGAGTACACTCATATAAAAACTTCTTTATAACTACACTAAGATTATTATCTTACATTCTTAATGATATTAGTGATAGTAGTATGGTCTAAAAATTTTTTTATATAAATATAATATATAAAGTTGTTTTACAACCATTACAGTAAAATATACTGATTTAACTTTTTACATTTTGTATAGTATTTTACTTGCATTTTTTTTTCTTTTTGTAAGAATTAGTCATTTTAACGATTTTTAAAAAGTAAGTAAAATTTTTAATCAAATTACATTACAGGTAAATTTAACTAAAAAAAAAATAAATAAATAAACTAAAATATTTAAAATTCTTTTTCTGTTGTTAATATTTACAGTTCAATCAAAGCACAGTTGAGAACACACAAAACCTCAAAATTTAAACAAACATTTATACCGCAATACGCTTACATTTTTGTGTAAATATTAAATTACACTATCTTCAAGTATTTATAAACCAACAACCAACCGAAACGTATATAAACTTCAAAATATATAAAATATATAAACGAAAAGAAAATAATAATTTTTATAGAACATTAAAAATTTAATGATTATATATATATATATATATATATATATATATATATATATATATATATATATATATATATATATATATATATATATATATATATATATATATATATTGTGTAATACAGGTTTAAGTTCAAAATTTTATTTCATATTTTTTTATGATTATCCGCTTTTTATATTAAAGAAATAATATTAAAAAATATATCATCTCGTTAAAAGAATATAATATTTGGCAAAATTTCATGGATATAATTTTATTATTGTGTTTGTATAAAGCCACATAATATTCTATGCCACTATTGAAATGAAAACTAATAGTTATTTTTTTTTGTCTTAACTTTTTCGTCTTTTCTTTTTTTGCTGTTTCATTTTGCATATTATTAATTAAAAAAAGCTTTTTTGTTTATATTTTTTTAACATCATAAAATTTATAAGTAACTAAATAAGAAAAACATTCTTTAAGGTTTAAATTTTAAAAGGGGAAAAAAACTTTCTATTTTTTTTAAGATTGAAAGCCATTCGTCTTTTTTTTTTTTTTTTTTATATAAAAAAAAATAATCAATCTTCTTTTCTGATATTTAAAATTAAGCTTTCTAAGGCTGCCACTAACAGAAAAAGGGTCGCTAGTGTTTCATCTTTTAACATATTATGGAGAAGAGGAAAAAAAAATCTCATTAAAAATATTCAGCAAGCGTAATTTTTGAATCATTTTATGAAGAAAAAAAAATCGTGTATTTTTTTTTCTGTGTGTAGGCAGCATCACATCAGGTTGATGTTGTTGTTTGTTTGAACACTTGAGTATATAAAAAGGAAGCGAACATTCAACGAAACAAGGGGCAAGGGTAAACATGCTTTCTTTCATTTCGTTTGTTCAAATTTCAATTAGCAAGACTTCTATTTGTTAATAATAATGTTCATATATTTAAAGTAGATGTTCTTAAAAAATATCAATATTTTCTTCTTCTTAATAATCAATATATTTTATTCGTTTCAAACAATTTTTTTTAAAGTTAAGTTTATAGTATAATATAAGAAGATATAAATATATACAACATAAAAAAGTTTCATTCAAATAATATTAAAACTATAAAACGTGAAATTAAAAAAATATATATTGATATAATCTGTTTCTATAAAATGTTTTACAATTTTTTTAAGTTCTTAGAAATTTAATAAAGTACAAGAATTTAAAAGAAAAATTGTTATAAGATCATATGAACGAATGAAGATTAATAAAAAGATAATAATTTAGAATAAGAAGAAGAAATATAAAATGAAAATATACTTGACAAATAAAGAGAGACCTAAAAGTGAACATTCAACTAAATATTCAATATTATTAAACCAGTTAATTCACCCAACAAGTTTCTATAATATTCTACTTTAATGTGGTTAAGAAAAGTAAATAAAATAAATTCTTAAATCAAATTTTAAACAAAATTAATAATTCTAAAATAAGAAAAAAATCAAACAATTTTCTAGTATATATAAAATTTATTATTAATTTTCCACCCTTATATATTTTCTTATTAATATAGAAAGCATATTTTGCATAGTATTGGCTAGAAGAAAGTTTTAATTTGTGGGATGATATTATTTGTTGGTTATAATACATGCCCATGGCATGCAAGTGTATGTATATCGATTGAAGGTCTTGTGTTGTTGGCTGGCCTTATGCCCTCATGACCACAGTTTGGTGGCAAAGCAAGCAAGAAACCCTTCCTGTCCTTTGCTTTAACCAAAGCATTTATGTTCTGCTTACTCACTTGTTCGTTCGTTCATTCTGTTTTGCTTTAACAGACAAAATTTTCAGAGTAGACAGGAAATGTATTAAAGAGCCATTGTATTTTATAAAATATCTATATACGTATAAAAGGAAAACTTTAAATATACAGATGTTTATAGTATATATATATAAGTAAAATATTTTATATAAATAAGAATAATAATATATTGTTTTAGAGGTTAATAATTACAAAAACTTATATCTATTGTTTTTATATTATATTTTATTCTAAAGTTAATGTAACAATTCACAATCAACTGTTTAACTGTTAATAAATTTATTTAAAAAAGTTTTTTAATCTCCTTATAAACTTATGAGTCTATTCATATAAATATACTGCAGTATAATTACAAAAGTTTTATTACAATTTTTTTATACTGTATATGTATATAATATATTATATTTTGTATTAAATTTTTATTTCATAAGAAGAGAGTTAATAAAGTTATTCTTGTAAAATCATATTTCCTGTGTTAAGTCGATTGAAAACCAAGTAAAGAATAGATCAGTATATATATATATATATAGTCACATGAAAAAAATGTATGCGTGTTATAGTACATGTATATCTGGATATAATATATATATATATATATAGAGAGAGAGAGAAAAAAAAGCCTTACAATGTCTGCCTGTTCTTCTGTCACCGTACTAGTATTATAGTATAGAGCAGATTAGCCTATGTCGTATAGTGATACTATATAATGCTGTGAGCAAGAGAGAGAGAGAGAGAGAGTGAGAGAGATGCGACAAAATTCGTGTGCAAGTCATCCAAGCTTCATGTCATAGTATATGGAGTTGCTGTAGTCACTGCTGTACAAAATCCTTTTGATCTCTCTCTCTCTCTCTCTCTCTCTCTCTCTCTCTCTCTCTCTCTCTCTCTCTCTCTCTCTCTCATATCTCTCTCGCACTCTCACTCTTTATACAGTAGAAGTTACAGAAAGCTATACCAGCAGTAGCAACATTTTGAGATCAATAATACTTCACTGCATATATTTAAAGTGTGATATTCAAAAAAAGAAAAAAAAAGTTAGTATTGTCATAATATATTATTATCTAATATGATATAGTATGAAAAAGGAATAAGAGAGAATAAAAATAATATTACTATAAAATATAATGAGAAAAAATAAATCATACATCATACTCAAAAATATATAATATTTTATGGCTTGTAATATTACTTAAAAATGTTTTAAAATTTTTTTTTTGTTATAGACTCTAAATATACTATATAAAATATTATACTATTTATGTATTCGTTGAAAATAAAACATAAAAAACGCATTATACTTATAGAGTAGGTGTGTAAAATTTTTGACATTGAAATATAGGTTGAAATTGAAAAATAGTAGACTTCATTTTCTTTTAGGGATACGAATATATTAAATGTAAATGTTAATTTATTTTCAAAAAAAAAAAAAAAAAAAAAAAAAGTTACTTTTATAAAAGTTCAGATTATTACATTTAAAATTTTAGTTTTCCACATTTTTTTTTCTTTTTGTTGCTCTTGCTTTAGTAATGAAACGAACAAAATTTAAAACAAATATATCTCTGTTTTCTCTTTTATATGATCAGAAATCATTTTTGCAGTACATCATACATGACGTAAAAAAAAACATTTTGATGAATATTTGTTGGGTTTATAGTTACATATTATGTAGGGGGAAAAAAAAGAAAAAAAAAAGATAAAGCAAAAAGTGGTAAAAAAAAATCGTTTATTTGTACAATGAAATCATGCAAAAATATACAGGCACTGAGAGATTATAGTACTATTAACAAATCATTGTCATTATCCCATTACATTATTATATTTCAAAACCAAATATAAATTGTAAAGTAAATTATTAATAAATTTGAAAATATATTGTGTTATAATTTTAGTTAGTAGTAAATACTGTATATAAGATTTTCTAAAAGTTAATTAAATATAATATAATAAGTTCTGACAGTTAATAAAGCTTTGGATGCATTTTATAATATATCAAATTAATTCAAGTACGACTAATATTGAGTTTATAATATAATATAGTTAACTTTTGAATTATAGTATTATGATTATAAGTTTATGGTGTGAAAGTTTGGAAACTAGGCTATCTAGGCTTCTCTCTCTCTCTCTCTCTCTCTCTCTCTCTCTCTCTCTACCACATATTATTATACTTACTTCACTCCTGATGTCATATAATGTTAATTTGATATGAAACACCTTGCAACACCTCTCTGTCTCTCTTTCTCTTTCACACACACTCTCGTCTCACTTTTAGTATTAAAATTAATGAAATTTTATTATTCCCCAGATTACTAGACTTCAAGTTTTACATCAATTACATGGATCACATCATACTATTATATATTTTTTACATTAAAGTTTTATTACTATATTATATTAATTATATGCATATTACATGATATAGTATAAACTACAATGTGAAATGAGACATTTTAACTTTTTGACGCTTCATTTGTCTACCTTTTTTTTTTTACCTTTACGGTAATGTAGAAATTTACTTTACTGTCTCTATAGCGTGCAAAATATTTAAAATAGCAAACAGTACATTGCGGCAATAATTTAATTATATATTTTTTTATAAAACTAAAATATGGTAATTGTAATTATAATGTAAAAATTGTAGAACAAAAAATCTAACATGTAAGTGTTGATTGAAATAATTAAACTAAAATGAATATCTTCTTTACATTTTGGTACTAAATTTTGTTAATGGTATTTTAATATGTAATTTGAAATTATCATAAAATAATATTATGATAAAATGAAAAATTATACTTACAAAGTGCCAAGAAAAGACAAATTTAACTTGATATGAATTCAAGTTGAATTTAAATCTTCTTTTAGTTTTGTCTTTTGAAATCATCTAAATTTCACTAAGTTACTCTGTGAAAGAGTCTATATAACATATTACATATGCCTAGAAAAAGTCTAAAGAAAACTTTTTATATTTTAAAGAAAAATTACTTTCACTTGTATTTTATTCTCAAAGTTTTTTCATTCGAGATGGAAAAAAAAAAAAAAAAAAAAAAAAAAAGGAAGAAGAGAAAGACGAATGTTGTGAGTGATCTATTTTATCTCCACAATGCTTTTAAAAAGTCGCGTTCCACTCCAATTCATGTGGTATTGTATCTTCACGTTGTTTTATTTAAAACGTATATCATAGGAGAATATAATATTGTTATGTTTTATATATATAAAGACTAGATGAAAAATAAATAAATAAAATTCATATTTTCAGAAATAATAATGAAAACATGAACAGTATCCTGTAGGGTAGGCAACAAGTAAGGTATAAATACCAAGCGGGTTGCATCGTCACAGATGCTAGGGTGATGTACTTTTTTTTTTTTCATCTCCTCTTTTATCTTTGATTTTCAAAATTATTTTATATTAGTTTACTGTTTAAAACTGTACGTTTATGTATAAAATGAACGGAATTGCATTTTTTAAGCTATCACCTTTGTATGCTTTAGGTAAGAAAGGTGCTCTTTGATTTTTTTTTTTTTTTTTTTTTTTTTTTTTACTTTAAAGACAAGCCGACACGAGCAGTTAGAAAACCAGCCGAGGCAAAAAGAGAGCTAGACGTCTTCTTCGTCATTGAGTAAGAAAGGAAAAATCTTTATCTTGACATTGGAGCAAAATGAAGGAGAAGACGCAGCCAAGCAGAGAGAGAGAGAGAGAGAGAGAGAGAGAGAGAGAGAGAGAGAGAGAGAGAGAGAGAGAGAGAGAGAGAGAGAGAGAGAGAGAGAGAGAGAGAGAGAGAGAGAGAGAGAAGGAGAGTGAACTGCTTTTTTTTCTTGTAACTTTATTTGATTGGCTTCATAATTTTAGTACGCATTAGAAATCTCTTTCTCTTAAGTTCCTCTCTTTCTCTCCATTATTTTCTTCATTGTGTCTTATTCTCTATGTTCAATATGTCATTTAAAATCTACAAACAGTCATTTTGATTGCTCGCTCTATATATCTTCTTGTGTCTTTCCTTTCCTCCATTTTTCTTTTTCCTACTCAATTTAATTATAAACCCAATTATCACTTCAATAGAAACGAAACTTATTAAGGGAGACATAATATAACGTGTATAGATGACAAGAATGATGTCGATGTCTCATCATGAAGAAAACTAATAAACGAACAAAATGAACAAGTAATCAGCTTTCTTGTGAATTTTAACTTAAAATTTATATTGAAAATCTTAATTTATCTTATAAGCTAATTAAATATTTTATACATTTTAAAAGTCAGTAACTTTATCAATATAAAAAAATATATCTTTTTTTTAATTATAACATTTTGTAGATGTAGTAATGATTAATTATAATGAATTATTGCCTTTTTTTAATGAAGGAGTCTTCAGTTTTTTAATTATATGTACCTAAATTGATCCGTAATTTATTTTATATTTTTTTGAAGTAGTATTCAAAATAAAATCGTTTGAAGTCATTTTATTAAACGTTTTTGAATATCAATGAAAAATTTATTAAGTACATTCTATACTTATTGTTTACTTTTGACTCCATGCGCTATATATGCGGTATTTTTTTCACATCAAAGTCAATGTGATATATAGTTTTAAATATTTTATAATCACGTTGAATAACATTTCAAGCAAATTTTAAAATTCCTAAATACGTAGCTATATACCTGAAAAGTAGGTATATATAAACTCATATACACTCTTCCCGAATAAATCTGACCGCTTGCGTTAAAGTTTCACCATATATTTAACATTTGGAGAGATTAACGCTTTGATCAGATTTATTCTGGAGGAGTGTACACTTACCGATGGATATTTTTGTCTTGCTCACATATGACAAAAAATAAATTACTTAATTTATGTTCATTTGAACCATTCATATATACTTTGAAGCACAATAATTCATTTTCTTGTAATAATATAACAATTATGCTGAAAATCTTTACTGTTATGCTATATTGTATAATCACTACACAATATAACATAAATTATGTTTTGAATTACAATTTATAATTTTGAATTATAATTTTGAAGTACGTACATTGAGATAACATATTTATTACGTTTTTTTTTTCGTGCACCAAAAGCATTTGACAATCATGAAATTAATATTATACTACAGTATAATGCTCTTTATTTTACATTTGCTTTCTATGAGTTATTTGTTGTGCGAAAAGCAAAAATATTTGTTTTTACGTTTGTAATCTGACAGATATACTTTAAGGTGACTTACCTGTAGATAGGTGTCATCTCATTCTTGTACCAGATGACTAGGATGACGCTATCATTGGCGAGAGGTGGGACGATATCGCATGGTAATAATGCAGTTCCGCGAGCCACTGCTTGTACTTGCACAACAGGACCTGAAGCAAAAAAGAAACACATCAAACATCATTATTTATGTTATTTATTTAAATCCGATATTTTATTTACATTACAACAGTTATCTATTTTTATTTATGGTAATATTTTTATTTATTATTAGACCTGTTTTGATTGTAGAATGGAAAATATTGTTGTTGGAAGTATTGTTTATTTATTTTGTTTTTACAATGAAAACGCGTAGTAAAATATATTATATTTTATCATATTATATATATTTTTTCTTTTAAATTTGCAATCTAAATTTTTTTATGCATTCTATTGCATGACAAACTACCCTTATTTCTTTTTTTTGACCTACTATTATACTCAAAAACTGTAAGTTAAAATTTCTTTTTAAAGACCCAATTTATTTTAATTATATTACTTTTATATAAAAAGATTCACTTAAAAGATGTCATTTCAATGTTTATTTTATAATATTAAAAACCAAAGATATTAAAATTTAAAATCAATATTTCAATGAAATAAAATTTTAAATGATCATTTAGCTGTCCAAAAAACCCTTAAAGACAAATATTGATATAAATAATTTAAATTACAATATTTTAAATTTAATAATTTTAAAGGTGATACACGTGAATAAAAGTATATTTTTTTATATTATATACTCATTAATTTTATTAAAATTATGATTAAATATATAAGATTATAAAAGTTGCTTTTAAACCTATCATGCTATGAAGCAATATTATATTAAATATAATAAAAAAACTATATTTCAAATTCATTCAATATTAATTTGCATATTCATCATAAAATATATATAACTTATAAATTATAACTTATGTCATCATATTTTATCTTCTTTTTTTAAAGATATATATTTTTTTACACTATAACATATCGTGTTTTTGAAAGCTATTGGAATTTTTAAAATTAGAAGTATTTAAAATAAACAAATTATAAATATCAAAATTCTTATTCTAAATTTTTCAGAAAATATTTGAGCTTAAACAAAGGTAAATAAAATTACTAATGTAGTATTCTAATATTTCATAAATGAGTCTAAAAGGGTGACAAATAATATAGAGAAGATAAAATTTTCCCTATATATTTTGCTTTTAAGTAAGGAAAGTGTTGAAACATATTTGAATAAATGTTAAGAGATGGAGGGAGAGGGAGAGAGAGAGAGAGAGAGAGAGAGAGAGAGAGAGATCGCTTAAATATTTGGCTTGGAATGTAATGTGAATGTTTATTCAAACACACGTGTAGAGGAAAATGTTCTACTTGATTTACTTTTATTTTATTTATTTCTCAATGTATGTGTGCAGAATGATTGTACTGTACGTGTGTATATATACTTATGTTTTATTTTCATTCAAGTAAAAAGATATTTCACATTCCATTACTAGAGGAAAATATTACAATAAAGAATTTGAAATTTGCAATTTGATAAAGATTATATTATAGAAATATATTTAATTTTATATAAATAAAATAAATACCAAATATTATCAAAGCTTTTATTTATAAAATGTTTATATTTCTTTTGTTGTTGTAATTCCATTGTTTTATTTTATGATTGTTTGCAAAGTAATACACCTACACTAGCGTAGTGTATTGCATTATGTAACTGTTTCAACCACACAAATTATTTTATAAAAAAAAAATAAAACTCTCTATATAATGTATAAATATAAAGTCATAGTTTATTTAAAAATATTATATATTTTTTTTTTATATTGTATGAAAATCTAGTTTCATGTTTTCTACTACTACGTTTCCCTATGGAATTCTTGGTGTAAAGTGTTGATACATGATAGCATAGTAGTCACTAGATACCACCCTCTCAACTACATACTCCACTTCATCTCTCTCTCTCTCTCTCTCTCTCTCTCTCTCTCTCTCTCTCTCTCTCTCTCTCTCTCTCTCTCTCATTCTCTCTCACACCCACATAACCCAACACCTGAGGCACACATATGATACGTAAAGCTAAAGCATCCCTATATAGCTCTCTACAGTAAAAAGAGAGAAGTAGCACAGAACACGCATTGTTTGCATTGTCATCATAGTACAGAGAGAGAGAGAGAGAGAGAGAGAGAGAGAGAGAGAGAGAGAGAGAGAGAGAGAGAGAGAGAGAGAGAGAGAGAGAGAGAGAGAGAGAATCTGCGTCTCAAATACCTTTTCCTCTTTTATAATACCATTGATAATGCTACAGGCAAAATTCTCTCCAACAATAAACATATAGTAAATACACTGAACTTAAATTTTAATGTTATGTTTGTGTATAATATATATATATATATATATATATACACAATATATATATATGTACGTATTTTGAAAATGGTAAAAAGAATTAATATAAACAAACAAAAGCTATATGTTTCTCTCTAAAAGGTAAACATTTTCAATTTAAACTTAAAATATAAATTAAAAGAATTCTTTAAGGAAATGTTACACTTAAAACAAGTCTAAAAATGTGGTTCTGTGGTGATTTGAATAAAATTTCCAAAAGCAAAAGGATATAATTTCTCACAAAGGAAGACTACAGGAAAAGAAAACTCCAAATTCATAATTAAAAACTCCCTACGCAAAATTTTGAGTTGCGTATTTTTTTAAAGTTTTAGTATTACATAACTCCTCGTTAATATGCATTATTTTTATTATTTTTATCTGACGGTTTAGTATTATTATTTATATGCACTGATATGTAGCGGAAAAAACAGTATGTGTATCTCGTTTTTTTATTACGTGAAGCAAAATGTGTATCTCGTTTTCTGTCATAGGAAATAAAATGTGTAACTCGTTTTTGAATGTAATGTAGATGGCGCTCAGAGTTAAATAAAAATAGTGCTTGCCGTGATGAAAAACGAGATACACATATTTTCTACTACAACATCGATATAGTTGTTATGTTACCATTGACTGCCAAATGAAATAAAAAAGTTAAAAGTTAACGTTTGAATTTACAAGATATGATTCTTCTGACGACAAACCTTAAAGAAATCAAAAATAATATTTGTTACAAACATACAATTTTGCTTAAGTATGTAGATTACTCTATATAAGAAGTATTGCTTTAAGTGTTTATTTGACGTATTTATACTTCAAAGAAACAAGAATATGTATCCAACTATTCAAATATTTGTGATCAAATTGATACAATTAAACAAATACACATGAATGTTTCTCTTAAATATTCTGAAATTTCATAATTTATTCATAATTTTTTTTAAATAAAATGTTTATAATAATGATAACCTAAGTTTTTGCATATATAAACAGAGAGAGAGAGAGAGAGAGAGAGAGAGAGAGAGAGAGAGAGAGAGAGAGAGAGAGAGAGAGACAGCTTTAAAACATACATAACAAAGTCTATACTGCATATTGATCAATATTGATTAAATGTTACATTTTTTTTGTACAACATAAAAAAATTGTTTATTTCATCATACTTAATAATAAAGTCAATATTATTCTATTTTCGTTAAAGTATGAAAATACACATATATACAAACAAAAAAAATCTACTTGCTTATTAGTTATTCCTATGGTCATCGATTCTCATAAACAAGAGTCATAATTTTCTAGACGTGGACATTTTTATTTGTGTATATAAAAGAATTCATTAGCGATATATATATATATATATATATATATATATATATATATATATATAAAGAAGAGGAAGAAGAAGAATGAATTATATATAAATATTATTATGAAATAATATAAATAAGCTGCTGTAATTTTATTGTTACGTAATTTTCTTTCATACGCCGCAGTATCTCCCTATTTGTTTATTTTGTCATATATATATATATATATATATATATATATATATATACTTAAAATGTATTTAATAGAAAAGCCTTTTTACCTCTAAAAATAACTAAAAACATATTTAATATAAACATATTGTATTGTTTAAAATTTATTATACATACACGTACAGAAGTTTAATATTATATAATATAAATTTTGCATAACTTAATATTAAAATGTTAATTTTATAAACACTTTTTAATAATACTTTCTTTCTTTTTTTTTATTGTATATAAATATATTTTTCTTAATATAATGTCAAACACTCGTTAGGTACAGAAAAAAACATGCAATTTATAATGTTATAACTGTTATATGTTAATAAAAAAAATGTATTATTATTCTTAAGTCTTTTATTACATGTGTCCAATTTAAATAAAAAGTATAGCCTTGTTATACAGAAAATTAAGGAAATGTTGTATATTATATTAAAATATGAGTTTGGGTTCTTAGTATGAAGGTCGTTGTACTAACTAAATAGCTCTTACATGTATATGTATGATTTCTGACATAACATCATGAATTCATGAAGTAGCGCTACTTTTTTTTTTTCAACAATTTTTTTTTTTTTTTTTTTATCCTACAAAAAAAATATTATATTACAGTAAGTATTATATTGTATGTTGATATGTTCACATCATCATTTAAAATCCTAGGCTAATTATACAATTAGAAAAACACGCGCTGCATGTAATGAAAGCATTTGCATAAATAGTAAAACTAACACAATCCTATGTACTTAAAGTAAAGGAATATACCAGAGAAAAACATAAGCATTTATATCACAAAACACTAAATGGGACTTATATAAATAACGTTAGTTTGTCTCAAAACCCAACAGTAGCTCCGTAGCAGTGATCAGGAAATTCTATTTATGCAACCCGAACAACATTTTCGTACTAATTTTTGCATGTTTCTGACGTCATAAACATGAATTTTCACGCAAAATGCATACTTTACAGTATTTTCACGTTCTCTCGTGGGGCTACATTAACATTCTGGTAAAAATTGTTATCAATTTTGAAGATCCCATTTTGTGTTTATTCATTAACAAGCACATATTGTTTTATGTGGTCTATGGCTTTAATAATGGTTTTTAAATTAGTCTTACGAAAATAATCTTTAAACTTTTTGACACTCAATTTTACCGTAAAAAGTTTTATTTGTATATATACGTTTTATTATTTATATTATTTTTTTTTTTACGTAAAATTAAACACAGTTTTCTCATAAGAATAACATAGAAATTTAAGTATAAATTTTTAAATGGTAAAATATATTATCGTACTCGTTTGTACATTATACTGTAGAACTGAATTATTAATGAAGCACGTATATAGAAACAAATAGAGAACTTTATTTTGTTATGATGTAATAAATTTTAGTATAAATGAATATTGATTATTATTATTATTATTTCAATGAAAAAACATTATTATTACCTTTAGTATACTATAATATTAATTTTTGTCCGTTAATTTGATTCTGTTATAAAACACATCATATATAAACATAATATATTATGTATATAATTATAAAGATGATAATATTCATAAAAAATAATATTATTATTAAAAAAAATAGTGTTTATATTTTATTTATATTTGTTTCTATTATAATTATAAAAAGCTTTTTAATAATAATAATATATATAAATAACAAATTATTATTTAATTTTGAAAGTACATTAAGTAGGTGTGTGGTGTTGGTTTTAAGGTTAAGGGTAATACAGAAGTAAAATTAGTATTTTTCTACTATGGTGTTTTTTAATAGAGATTCTTGCATGTATGTATAGTAACACTTTACATTAATTCAGTGGTCACCCTAGTCACCAAAGCATGACAGTTCTCTTGCGCTTCGCTACAACCATAGCACACAATTTTTGTCTTCTCTCTCTCTCTCTCTCCTTCTCTCTTCTCACTTTTACTTTCTCGTGTAATGAAATATTCACGAGATGAAAATTGGAAACGGATGCTTCGTGACTGCAGTGTCTACGCTACTCTACTTTTTTTCTTCTTTCTCTTTTTAAATAATAACAAGGGAAACGAAAAGTTTTTAAAATATAATCATAATAAAAAGTATGCATTAATATTATATAAAAATTATTTAAAATAGCGTTAAAGTTTTTTTTCCAAGGGATTTTAAGATTTTTTTTTTATGTATATAAAAAAGTAATAACACAGAAAAATGTAAAATATTTTTGTTTTAATACTAATATATAAACTTACAATTTTTCTACTTTTGGTATAAGAATATTTTTATTCCTCATGTTTCATAACTTGTTAATATATAATTTAGGCAAGATTATCATTTAAATATTTGTTATGCTTTGAAATGTAAATATTTTCTAGTATTTAAAATAATTAAAATTAAAATAGCGATAAAAAAAAAGAGAAAAAAGAGAGAAAAAAATAATAAGGACTTGAAAAGTTAGTAATTTAAGTAGGGTTACACAGAGAAAAGTGATGAAACGAGTTTTTAACTTTGTGCATATTTGGAAAGTTTATTATATAAATCTTTCATAAATGTAAACAAAGTTATATTGATTAACTAAAATATATAATGCTAAAGCTGTATTCTCATTGGAGTTTTGAGTTACAACTTTCAATTAATTTTAAAATTTTTAATAAAGAATTATTATGAGTCATAAAATATTAGAGTATATTTTTTATTTTTTAGTATTAAATGTAGGTATGATGACATAGAGGCACCATGGTGTATATTAATTTGTAAACGTCTCAATTTTCGTAATAAAGAACTATAAAAAACAGACAATAAAGGGAGTCTTGGTCTTTTTTCCATTATCTTTATGCTATAAAGGGGGCATTCACCACCCCCTTGTGCTTAAACTTGAGTCTTGAAGAATAGAGAGAGAGAGAGAGAGAGAGAGAGAGAGAGAGAGAGAGAGAGAGAGAGAGAGAGAGAAGAAAGATAGAAAGCAGTGTTTTGATTACTAAAGGTGATAGCCGTCGTTTATTACTCAACCCATGTTATGAGTCCCTAGGAAAAAAAAAGAACGGAGGAAAAAAATATAAAGTAAAATAAAACGCTACAGATACTTTCCAAGATTAGGGGATGGAAGAAAACAGTAGCAAGAAAGAAGAAACTAAGGGTAGAATCTCTAGAAAATCATAGTTTTATATATATATATTTTTTTCTACTATCTTCAAGTGAGAAATACATATATGCGATTACTTTTCTCCTTTCTTTTTTTATTCGAGTCATTGTCTTTTTTTTTTTTCATAATACAGATAGCCTTTGTAAAATATCAGCAAAGAAAATCTGATTGAGAGACAAGAAAGGAGGTGGAAAAAAAAAAGACAGATTGATCGATAAGACCTTGTCATTGTATGTATGTGTATATGTGTTGCTTCTGAGGGTGACTATTATTTGCAACACGTCACCTCATTTTCAACCCTCCTACTATTAAGACAGCTGAGTCACTATAAGAACTAACGTTTGCGGGGAAACTTCAGTCAATAAGATGACCTGATGAAAAGTTTCATTTTCTTTCACTATCTCTACTTTAATTTTCATTGAAAAAAAAATAATAAGGAACCACTATTCGTAATTAACTATGGAAAATGTAACGTGAACATTTATTTACGTCAAAATAAAAAAGATAAATATCTTCTTTATAATTACTCTATACCGTATTTATCAGTTCTCTATAATGTACTATATATAATAAATTTTGAAAGAAAAAAAATCAATATATTTTAAATAATTTACCATCATTTAATATTAGATTTGATGTGAAATTCAAACCCCTAACAATCATTTTTTTTTTAAAGTAATATTTTAAATTATTCATATGTTAAAAAAAATATTTATTCCTCCCTCTTTTTACATCACTAAACTACATAAACATTTAAACAAAAATAGAATATACTTTACATTTACATAATCTTATGTTTAAAATTTCGATTTGAAAATATAAAATAAAATAGAGTAAAATTTTGTAGGATAAAAAAAAAAAAAAAAAAAAAAAAAAAAAAAAAGAACAAGCACAATATATACCCGAAAAAATTTAGAAGAATAAAACATGAAAACATAAAAATAAATCACTCGAATTACTGCATGAAACTTGTCTCTTGAGAGCAGTTTTTGCTCTTTTTTTTTTTTTTTTTTTTTTTTTTTTTTTTACCCTTACTGTTATAACCTTTGCTTGCATGTGTATATATGTCTATACTTTGCCCGCAATATCTGTTTCTATATCATATTATATATATTTTTTTATTCCATAATATAATATATCTAAAAATAAAATAATATAAGGTTGATTATTGTATACTAACATAATGTTAAAATGGAATATATTCAGTATGCAAAATTTATATTGGGTTGACTATGTTTTTTTGTACTACAATTTTTTTTTGACGTTGTTGCTTTATACATGGTATAAACAGAAGAGTAGTAGTGACTGAGGCTTATTGTACATCAGAGAGCACTATAACAACATCCCTCTGTCTCACTCACTTGCTTACGTATGCTTCACTAGTGTCGACGTGCTACGTTTTACTAACAACCAAACAACCACCATTAAAATAAAAAATAAAGAATAGCAAAAAAAAAAAAAAAAAAAAAAAAAAAAGATAAGAATAAAAAGAGTCAAATCAGCTGTGAATGACTTGTCAGCAATTTTTTTTTCAACCATATTCTTTAACCGCTAACGACATCGTCTTTTTCAGTAACTTTGCATTTTTTTTTACCCACAATTTCATTTTTTTAACAGTGCTGATAATAGTTACAAGAAAAAAAATATACATAATATAAAAAGTTATTGTTTGTAACTTTACTATGTATGTACATAAGCAACAGTTTGATAATATAAAGGTATAAAATACATTGTTATATTATATAAGTTAAACTGAATTGTTACAAGTATAATAGTAAAAACCTCTAGAGATGTTACGTATAATGAATTGATGATACGCAAGTTGAAAACTGTTTATATTTACAATTTAAAATGTTTAAGGTATGTTTAACATGATATTATTTTTAACGTAGATTTGAGGTTTATGAGAAAGAGAGAGAGAGAGAGAGAGATCAAAAATATGCAAATTATAAATGCATACTTATAATTTTTTTACTGCATTTTTTTAGACGTAATAAAAATTTATTTAGCTTAAAAGATTTTATTTAAGTGAATTTAATTCATATAAAATCTACTATTTCTGTGAAGAATAGGAAATTATATGAAATGGATTAAAATATAAATTTTTAAGCAAGTCTTATTATATATTTATTTTATGTATTTTTTTCCTTTTCCTGACGGAAATTTTCAGTATTTTCTTTCTTATTCTCTTAAAAGTTGCTATTGTTGTTTTAGCAATATAAGTTTTTTTATGTTTAATCGTAAAATTCCATTAAATTACATACTATTGCTTATACAAATAGCATATTGGAATTTCTTCATACACTACATTTTATAAATATTAAATTTGTAATCCTTTTTTTTTTTTTTTTTTTTTTAATATGCATGGTATGTATCTACGCTATTGGTACGGTGGATACATTTTATAATATGGATGTATTCAGCTGTACACAGTAAAAAAATAAATATTATTGTTTTTTTATATTAAAAAAGAGAAAAATCAATTTGTTTTATGTATTTTGTATGTTTTATGAATACGTATAGAAAACAAGTTGGATGAAAAAAAAAGTAAAAGTGCAAAAAAAAAAAAAAAAAAAAAAAAAAAACGAAGATGACAACTTTTGCGAGTTGAAATGTTTTTCTGTGTCTACCATTCTATTTTTTCTTCTTCTTTTTTTTTTTTTTTTTCAAAATGTTAAAGTAAAAAAGGTTTACAGTTTTTGCAACACATGGAATGAACCTGGAGTTCCTTTGGGATTTTTCTATATATACATTACATTGAAGAAAACCTATATTGTGTACACACCACACTCCCTTTTTTTTCCCTACTTGAATATCAACCCTATATACTTGAACTTAACGAATTGCAGTATAAAGAAATGCAACTTTACTTTAAAGTACCATCTGCCAAGAGAGTACAATATGTGTTTGATAGTTCGAAATACTGCATCAGCTATGCGGTTCTAGGGTAAAGAGAAAAAAATGTAGAAAAGAAAAACTTTCTCTCTCTCTCTCTCTCTCTTTCTTATCTCATGTACATGGTAAAATTTTAAAGTATAATATAAAAAGAAACTGTGTGTTAAGTTTCTATTTGAAAATACAGCAAAAGTAAAAAAAAAAAAAAAAATCATAGACTATGAGATAGTTACTTTATCATGCTAAAGTTTTATGCAAAATATTTTGTACTTCAACATTCTTGAAATTTCTGAAATAAAATTCATGTATTTTTTTTCTTTTTCTTTTAAGCTTAACTTTAATAACAATGTCATTATTATAAATGATAACTTTGTTAAATTTATTGAAAACTCTCTCTTTCTCTCTTATATCTATTTCATTTTAATTAAAATAACTTAATATAATTAAGTTAATTATAAATAAAATAAATTTATGTACAGTATATACATTATTTAAGTAAAAGATTAATAAAACCACATAATCAAGAATATTGTATTATATAAGTTGAGAAATTTAAGTTAAGATCGGAGTTGAAAGGAGAGTGATTCATTACTCTATTTCAACGTCTAGGGAAATAGAGAAAGAATAGAGAGAAAGAGAGAAAGAGAGAGAGAGAGAGAGAGAGAGAGAGAGAGAGAGAGAGAGAGAGAGAGAGAGAATCTTGGCTTGTATGTCACTTTGGTAGCCGCAAGCCATCACAGAGAAATGCAGGAGATGTCTCTCACCAGTGCCTGTAGAAAAGACGATGGAGAAGAAGTTTGTCTGTATAAGTAAGTATTCACATACAGATGCTGTGGTGTTACTTCATACTTACATTTCCTTTACTTCACTTACACTCTATATTATATATATATATATATATAACATCCTTATTGTGGCTCATGGAAAAGTCTTCAAAAAACCGCAAGAGGTCGCTACAATGCATGCTTTAAGTCCCCTTTTCCAAGATCTTATATTCTTAAGTAAAATTAGATTTAAGTTAACTAATGCCAACACAATATATAATTCTAACTCAACTAGTCACTTTGTATTATACATAAGATAATATATACTAATGATGTAAAATTAACGAGTAAATGAAAATTTATGTTGCATAATAAATCAACTGTATAATACGTTTTCTAAATAAATACTTTTAAGAAATAAATTTTAAGTTTATTATAAAATTTGATGTAAATATTTTAACTTAACTTAAAATATTATAAAAAAAATTTTAGAAGTAGGTATTTTATAATAAATAACAAAACTATGCAACATAAAAAAAAAATCTATATGAAAAGTCCTTTTTTTTAATGTAATTTATAAAGATACTTTAGTATTGTTTCATGTATTATTTCATTGTATAAATATCGCCTTGAGTTATCATTCTAAATGGTCAAAGCTAAGTAACAAGAGGGAATGACATTAAGTTTGTATGTGTTTGTATATATATACTATTATATTATATATAGAAGGCGACATGTTTTCAGGGCAAGATAGATGGTGGCCCTGATGGAGCACGCTTCTGTACTATAACATATAAGAGATGACCGCAGGGACGTACATCATAAACGACGACGCTCATGTGAGAGGAGCCAACCGAGAAATTTCCTCTTTCTCTCTCTCTCTCTCTACTACAACATACGATGAATACCAAACACCGTATAAACCTTTACTTTTTTTCTGTCTCTTTACTAACTTACGTTTATATATATAAAAAAAAGTCGCAAAGAAATATATAAAACTTAAAAAAAAAAAGCTAGCTGATACTTTAATAGCGAAAAAAAAAATGAGACATCTGCATTTTAGAATATGTAATTTAAAATATATTTTAAAGCAGTATAATAAAAATAATGGATTCTTTGCTCTCTCTCTCTCTCTCTCTCTTTTTAAAAATATAATTTAAAATCAAAAAAAGGGGGTGGAGGTAATGAAATGAATAAATAAAAACAGTTTTCATTATTTTAATCCAATCATATAGGAATGTAATTAAAATTATATTTTTATAAACAGAAAAGGGTTGAAATAATACTTTAATAATAAAATTTGTAATCATTTTATTGATTGATCTCTGTGATTGTCGATTTGTTATATTTGAAGTGGAAACATTTTTTTTTTTCATTATTATTATTAATTTTCTATAATATTACGTATTAAATATTACATACCGTATAAACTCTAGTTTATCCCATTATACAATATCGTTTGTTAAGCAGTAATTTAGTTAATTATTAACCAATATAATATGCATGCTGTATTTGAAACTATGTATATTATACTATAGTATTATTACATACATACAATATGCAATATCTACATTATGATACGTCATTAAATTAGTATATTATGTAGATAGCATTGGATATTACAAATAGTAAAAAAACAACTTATGTAATAGATCTACAGTATTATACTATATAACCAATTAATAAAAAAAAAATCATGAAAAATTAATCACCTAATTTAATTATAATTTTTATACAAAGTTGTGGTTTACCATATAAATTATAATTATTAATAATGCTCTTAAATTAAGTTTCATGAAAGTTTTATCTATTTATAGCATGAATTTGAACTGAATACTGAGACGCATGACAATCTGTTTTTATTTTTCTATTATGTATATAGCAAAATAATATTATTTGACCCATATTGTTTTTCAACATGAAATATACAAAAAAAAAGAGAAAAAAAAAAGAAGCTACATTTTGTTTCCAATATATATTTTTTTTATTTACTCAATATGCATGCTTAATATTATGAAATCAATCGTTTTAGTTTTCATTTTAGCACAAATATTAAAAAAGTTGTATCACATTGCTGACTTTTTTTTAAAAAAATAACTTCTAAATAAATGAATAAGTATGGAAGCCTAAAATTTTAAATATTTTAAAGATCAATTTAAATAATAATAACAAGATAAAATAAGCACTAATAATACAATGGTGTTAGTAATATTAACTTCTGATTCTCACCTATTGATGGATAGATAGATAATAGCTTTTATCGAGGCTACAAAAAATGCAAAACCCACCGAAGTGGTCCTCTGATATTCTTACTGTTACAGGTTTATAATATGACATTTTATATAACATAATTTTTTAAAACAGTATTTAAACGAGAGTACATCACAAATTAGGCAAAGTAAACTATTTTAAATCATAACATCTCTTATTTCTGATCATATGAAAAACATTAGGGATATTGTTATTAATTATGGTTATGATAAAGTGAAAAATATTAATTTAAGATTGCTTTAGTTATCTCAAGAAAACAACGCTGGGTAATTCGGTGTACCGGAGCTACCCCTGAACAATAAATTTTGTGTATATTTAAAATTATTACCTCTTCTTCTAGACACTTTAATTTTGTATAAGCTCTTATCCGACACAATAAAATACGCATTTATATATTTAAAAAAAAAATCAATACAAAATTAAATTGAAACTACCTATAAAACCTAAGGCAAATATATATACAGTATAAATATGTATATTTACAATACTATGTAACTTTTCCCCATGAATTTAACCTATTGTAACTTTGTACAATATGATTAAAATAGAATTAATTGATAAGTTTATTTTCAATAAAAAAAATTATATCAATAGGGATTTGTATATGTATACTAACAATATATTTCACTATAATTTAAAACAATGGTAATAAATGTCAAAAAAAAGCATATATATATATATATATATATATATATATATATATATATATATATATATATATATATATATATATATATATATATATATATATATATATATATATATATATATATATATATATATATATATATATATATACACAATATAACATTGCTATCTGTATTATAAAACATGAAAAATATACTCTGTAGAACATTTTCAAATGTATTGAACACTTTTTTTTTTTTTTTTTTTTTTGCACAAAAATTTTATGTATTATTTTCAGCTAGATAGTAAAATAAATTTTAAATATTATATATATATATATATATATATATATATATATATATATATATATATATATATATATATATATATATATATATATATATATATATATATTTTATAGTAGTATCATAACATGTGTAGATAGATGAGTTTTTGTTTACAGTTAATAATAAAATGCAATATAATATAGTGAGAATTCACCACTTGTTTTTCTACACATGTGAAGTTTTGTGTGTGCATGTTTCATATTATACAAAAACTTAAAGGTATAATACTGATATGCACACGCAATATAAAAGCATGCCTTTACAGTATAATATGTATAATATGTATATGAATATACTATACACATATTAAAACATTTTAAATAATTTCATATTATATAGGATTATTATACAATGTATAATATAATATACTATATGTGAATGGTCATACTAAAGTTATAAATAGGTCCCTATACACCTGACTATATTATATTATTATGTATTACACATACATATATATACAATAATAAATTATTATATAAAGCACTTTATATATAAATTATATATATACTAAATATAGTATAATTATTGAAAGAATACTAAATGTATAAGTAATAATAATACGATGATGCTGTTTTTAATATTGATTATTATTTTTATTTAATATTTTTAAATCTTCTGTTCAAACAATAAAAAATTAAATGCACACACTGTTTTTATAACTTTAAATTATTCAATAGAGGTTATCGCCGGTTTAAAAAATGCTTAAAATTTTTTCTGTATGTTAAAACACGTAAAAGTATGTCTAATATTCCTCATTTAAATATCTCCGGAATCGGTGTAGTAGTTTTCTCACAAAATCGCCCCCTCCCCCCCCCCCCCAAAAAAAAATTCCCCCTGTAAGCGTAATGGTAAATTAGGGGACCCTTATTAGTTATTATTAAATTATTAAGAATAGACTAAAGTACTGTATTGTATATGTAATCTCAAAATTACTTTCATTGTAACATTTAAAGGCGTAGAACACCTTGAACAAAAAACATGTCTAATATCCTAAAATACCTAAATAACAACGTTGATTTGGCCGAAGTCATTGATTTCTAATTTATTTTCCATTCACAAAATGGCAGGACGTCACAACTCGCCGTTTCCCGTGCGCGTGGACTAATGAGCTGTGACGTCACAAACCCGCAGCTGCCATTTAATGAATGGAAAATAAATTAGAAATCAATGACTCCGGCCAAATCAAAATTTGATATTTAGGTATGTTAGGATATTACACAGTTTTTTTTTTGTTCAAGATGTTCTACGCCTATAATTAATTTAATAATGTATTAAATGAAAGTCAATGAAATATAAAATTATATATAAGATTAAAGTAATAGCAAGTGCAATAATAATACAGCTTGTATAGTGTAACATTAGACATAGGGTTGTAATCGATCATTGAACATTGACACAACACAAGAGTTTGCTTTATTACTATGGCATGCTATGAAACGATCTTTCATCTATCATACCCCACTGTCTTTCTTTCAATCTATCTTTATACCAACCAAGAAAAAAAAAAGTCTTATGATTTCCTTTTTTTGTATGAATATCTATATAAATATTTAGGTGGGACAATCAATTTGTATATATACACTTTTTATTTCTTTTAATATTTTTTTTTATTAAGATTTATTAAAGTTATTTAAAATTATAAATTTTATTGCTACTAAATTATTGTTTAACCATTTATCATATTTAAACATTTATTTTTACGAGTATATATTATTCAATCTTTTTGACTTATATAATAAAACTTAAATTATTTAATGACAAAACTCTGTGCTTTTTTTGATAGACTTTTTGCAATTGTATATCAGTAAATTTATTATATATTAAAATTTTTATAATAACAATAAAAAAAGGCATCGTCAAAACACATCATATAACAAAAATTAGGTGCCATTTTGTGCAAAGCATGTATTTTTATTTAAAAAATTTAAAATTCTTTACATGTTTTTAATGCCAAATATCTCTAACACACGATTTACCATAAATGTTGTGTATATATTTAAAGTATTAAAAGTATATAAAACCTAAACTTTGGTTCATAAAAAAAAATAAAATAAAAATCCCAATTTTTATGCTGTTGCCAAGCTGAAAAGAGAGGGAAAAAAATCCTATTTTTATTGCATGTAAAAATATCGTAAAATTAGTTCTATATCACTGAAAAAAAGTTTGATATAAATATTTAAATTAATAATATATTTATTTTCTCCGTCACTCATGGAAAAATTTATTAACTAAAATTATAACTTTATAAAAATTAATAATACTTTAAATATAATGACATCTACTCTAATATAATTGATTTTTATATTTCTATTATTATTATTATCATCATATTTCATAACATTTTAAAAACATGCAACACATTAGGAAGTAAAGTAGACTTAAAAAAAAAGCCCTGAAGCTATTATAGGACAATGTTATGAGTTGGGAAAAATGTATTGGACACAAAAATACACGAGAGATTGATTTTTAAAGCTATAGAAGGAGGGGGGGTAGTTTTTTTATTTTTAGTGTATAGTTGACCTCAGTTTTTATCAGAACGGTTATATCCTGAGGCAACTCTAGATATATGCCAATACCTTGTCTCTCAACATTTCATTCAACATACTGCCTGGAGTATTATAACAGTGGTACATACTGTATTATATACATATACGTATATATATATATATATATATACCTATATAATGTAGTATAGAGTACTGCACATACATAAATATAACATACATATATGTCTACTGCTTTGCTACAATACCTTACGGGCCATTATGTTGATTAACATATATAGAAATATTATATATATATATATATATATATATATATATATATATATATATATATATATATATATATATATATATATATATATATGATGTTCACAATTCTATTTCATCACACATCAAAACATGTCAAATGTGTGTACACAACCACACAAAAATCATTATAATATCTATATTTTTATTTTCTTATATTAATAATTAAAGTAGTAAAAAAAATGGTGTTTTTGTTAAAAATAAACTTTTAAGGTAATATTAATTATTATATGCATTAAATAAGTTTTGCATCCGTTATTGAAAAAAATCATATAATATTAGGTTTTTAAAGTTTTATGTAAATTAAATATAATTAAATAAACACATTTTTTTAATAAATTTCAAATGTCTAGTTTATTTATTATTATTTTTTTTATTTTTTTTGTAAACAAGAAGCTTCAACATTTTGTCCAATGAATTATGAAGTTATTAAAAATGAAATTCAAATCTTTTGTGAAGTAATGACGTAAACAGTTATGAATGTTGTATATATAAAAAAAAATGAAATTATACATTGTGTCATAAAGCATGCTTTTTTTTTTTTTTTTTTTTTTTTTTTTTGCTGAATTACATTATTTACAACACAGTGTATGCAGTAGTAAAAATATATATTATGTAAGTTCATCTTTTATCTACAAATCCTATGGTTATAGTAACCATGGAACTTGTAGATGAACAAAATTACCCCAATGACCGCCTATTTCTCTTTATATGGTTAAAATTAACAATCCTCAAATCACCATAAAAATATTTAAATGTAAACATAAAAATTATATTATTTTATATTATTTTATATATATATATATATATATATATATATATATATATATATATATATATATATATATATATATATATATATATATATATATATATATATATATATATATGTAATATAATAAAAAATATTGTACCCACGAAAAAAACACAGAAAAAAAAGCTATTATAAAATTTATTCATAAAAAAGTACTATTTTTTGACATTAAAAATGGTTGGCAGTGTTATATTTATATTTTATTATATTTGCATAGTAAAAAAATAACGTAAATTAACACCGTTGTCATATTTTGATTCAATGAATCAGAAAATATCAGTCGATACATTATTTTATTTGATCCATACCTCTTTACATTGTCACCCCTATTCTATTTGATTTATAAAAAAAAATATATATATATAAAATAAACAATTGAATTTTCATATAAACTAAAACCATTGGTAATATTTTTTATAAATTTATATTTTTCACATATTATACTTTTCAATTATATATTTTTAAATATTCGTATAACCTCTATATAAATTTTGTTAAATATAAACATAAAATTTATATTGAAAATGATGTTTGTTAGTATTATAAAACTCAATTTTAGAAATCAATATTATAGAATTTAATTGCAATTTTCTAATATATTAGCAATTAAAATAAAATAAATAATAATAGATTGTTGTAAAATTAAACTTATTGTTCTATATTATATATACAATTGTTAACGTAATAATCATAAATCATATATATACAGTATATATATACGAAAGATTAATTAACAATATGAAAATGAATAATGTTTTCTTCCGTAATCGTGGTAGTGCTGGTGAAATAAATCAAGTATCCTGTCGTATAGGCAACCCGTTGAACATTTTAAAGATACCGTATTTATGTATTATGTTATGTATCAAAATGTAGTTGTATTTAGATTAAACTTTACCTACTAATATTGAAATTATGTTTCAATTTTGTTCAATTGTAATAATGAACAGTGTGGTTTTGTTGAAATAGCAGTCGAGCTTAAGAACGGATAGGGAGGGAAAAAAAAAAAAAAAAAAAAAAAAAAAGATTTAACAGTATTTACGTTTAAATAAATAAATTTAAAAAAAATATATATATATATATAATAAAAGAGGAAAAATATGAATTTATATTAATGAAAATTTTGTCCTTGTAAAAATATGCCAAAAAATCTGTGTTAATTTGACCAAACTTTATAAAGCAATTAGTATTACATTTGATGTATTATATATTTAAAAATCATAATAATCAATAATTTCTATTCAATTAGTATTAATTTACAAGTTTGATAAAATCTAATAGGCTAGTTTATTAGTCTAAAATGATGACCTCAGTATTAGCCTAGCATGGAAGTTAATCGAGAGGTTAATTTCAATGCAGTTGATAAGGTTCTATGAGAAATGACCATCATAGTAATATGAGGCACGTGACTCAGTAATATCAGCGTGACCTTTAGTGTTGACCAAAACGTCACGCCCTATGTATAACATCTGTGACCATTTCACCTTAAGTATATGTTTACCGTGCATCATCACATTGTATCTCTAGTAATATACATAATATGAAAATTAATTTTTATTATGAGCTCAAAATTTAACACTAAATAATCTAAAAATCTTAGAAAATGATATTAAAACTATTTTCCATGTAAAATCAATTCAAAATTTCAATTACTTCTCAATTGTCCTTTTTTACTGACAAATTAAACTGAAAATCTTGACATTATAATACTTAAAAAAATACGATTCCAATTATAACTTTATTCAACACTTTATGTAAAGGAAGCAATTATCATTTCTAATTAATATTTGCTATTAAGATAGTAGTCATTTGTAATTTACTCATTTTAGACAAAAGAGACTTGATAATTAATTATATAAATAGTTACATTCTTAATTATCTAATATCAAAATGTATTCAATTTTCTACACTTCTAGAATAATATAAAATATAGATTCAATATTTCATGTCAGAAAATATTAAAATAAAAAAGATCGTAACTTTAAATAATAAATTTTATATTAATAATAAAAAAAAAAAAAAAAAAAAAAAAATAGAGGCAATCGCATGTATACACGGTGAATTAAAAATTATTACATTAATGGAATGATACATTACCATAGTTTGTTATTATTATTATTATCGTCATTATTCAAGCTATCAGATGAATACATGATAATATAATTCTTATATACAACGAAAAAAAATTATAATCTATCGATATTTTACTCTATATGAAATATGTCGGATATCCCTTAATTTTTATTATAATACCTTCTATGTTTTTTTGTTTTACCCATGATTCTAGTAGTAGCGTATGCTGCAGTAACGGAACCACAATTCATAAGCAAGCAAAGTAACCACCACTAGATTACTCAGATAGTGTTTCCGTAAAAATAAAGTTTTGCTTTGACTATAACACCTTTTTAACCCCTCCATAATTTATGTTACAACTAATATAAATATATATATTATATCTTTTGATGTTCATTTTTTATATATGTTAACAAAAATTTATTACGGAACGTAATTAACTTTTTAAATAATGTATACTTTAAAGTGAATTTTAATTTAGTTTATTAATATTTTAAAAGATAAAAATAAAATATTTTTATGTTTAAAAAATTACGATTTATAATAATATAAATCATAATAAAAATATACACTACAACTATCCTAAAAAAAATAAAAATAATAGTAATATTATTAATAATAATTATATTCATTAAAAAGGATTATATTGTTAAATTTAAATTAATAAAAATATTACTTTAAATCCATTCCAATTATAATTTTTATTATAATATATGCCATGAAAATAACACAAAATAAAATTTTAATATTTCAATTTTATATTTTAATATAATCAATTTAAGGTGTCATTTTCTTAATTTTGTGGGTATAAGGAATAAAAAAAAGAAGAAAGAGAGTATAGAGATGACAAGCGGAGACGTTGGGTGGTATTATATAAAAGCATGATGCTTGCTTGTTTAAGTCTATAAGGTAAAATTGTTATATAAGAAATTTGGTAAGTGACACTGATGTCATTTTGAAAAGCTCTCTTTCTATTTTCATATGTCTCAAATTAAACGTCATCTTTTCTAAAATATATAAAAAGTTTTCTCTATCATCAACTGTTTACAAAATCCCCTATTTTCTTCATCATGACATATTAACTTATTTAATATACCTTGTATATATAATAACTTTTATATACAATTAATAACTAAATATATATAATAATAAACTGTACAATGTGGATGATGATAAACTAACAATATTAATTTATAATAAAGTTATTAAAACATTTCGTTATTAAATTTATATCTTAAGAACACAATATAAGCTTTATTAACTATTATAAGAAATAATATTATATATATATAACATAATATAATGTCATCTTTTCTTGACCTATTTTAAAGATTAAATAAAAAATGTGTCAAACAGGTGATAAAATTTATAATTAACTTTACAAAGAGCTCTCTTGTTAAAGTGGGAAATTATGCAATTATAATATTGTCGTGTGTTGTACACTATGTAATTTTAGTAAGCTTTTAATTTATAAAATATAAAGTATGAAGAAATAATAATAAAAAATAACAGGCTCTTTATACTCATATAGAAATATTACTTCTGACAGTATTCGCATGACGTCATTCTGAATGCTTTTCGATGCTCTTCTTGAGCAATGAATAACATTGCTCAGCATAGGACAAACGTAGTTTTTGGATATTTTCTTTGGAAAATTAGCTCTTTTTTTGTTATTATTATTTTTCTTGCATACTTGAAACACTAATTCAACCTGTTAACAGCATCAATGCTCTTAAAAAATTTGCAAAGTATTTTTAAACTGGCAAAAAGTGTCATTTTCCTACTGGCACATGTTATTTAGCGCTCACTTATAGTCTAGACTTTAACATGAATGAAACCACCCTATAGTGTAAAATTCTAGATGATTAAACTTTCAGTTAAAAAGTACCCATGTTTAGGAGTCAATCTATTTAAATTGACCTATTTTATAATTTAAATTTGAGCCTAACATCTTTTCATGGTAATATTTTGATTTTTTTTTTTTTTTAAGTTTAGGTGCCAATGAATTAACATTGAACGATTACAATATTTAAATACATAACAAATATATCCTCCACACCATAAATTTTCATCAATTATGATTCAATACATTTTCTTTTTTTTTTTGTATAAAATATTAGGACTTATTATATATCCAATATCCATTTATATATTTATATAATTAATTAAAAGGTATTTCAACAAGTTGCCTATATAGTTTTTTTATGCTTTAATTAACATTATAATTGTATATATTAATATTATCAAAGAAAATTAAACCTTTTTTTTTATATAAATTTATATACGTATTCACCAATATTAATATATTCTTTTGAATACAAGATATCAGTAATGTTATATCAAAATTGAATATTATACTATTAATAATAATAATAATAAAAAATAGGCGTATAAATGTATCACAATTGTTAAAACATACCATCCATTAGTAAATCAATGAATAATTCAAAAGCCAATCTATTGTTTGAAATAAAAGGGGCATACAAAAACATGATTTCTGATGTAACTGTACTTGTTTTGTTGATGGACAAAAATATGATAATAGGATTACCTACTCATTTGATAAAATAATATTAAAACAAGTTTTTTTTTTTTTTTTTTTTAAGCTTGGTTTGGTTTGTTTTTTAGTAACACAATTGAAGTCAATAATTTTAACCGCTATATTATATAGTAATGAATTTTATTCACTATACGTAATAATATTTAAACGTGTAAAATAATATAATATATAATATATTATATATATATATATATATATATATATATATATATATATATATATATATATATATATATATATATATATATATATATATATATATGTATTATTATGCTAAAAATTGTATATTATGCATAAATAAGCTTTTCATAGTTTTAATAGATAAAAAAAAAGTTTAATTGGAATTATGATTGTCAAATTAATATGTATAATATGTATAAAAAATATTTCAATCATATAACAGATTAAAAATCAATGGATATTATTATATGGGATTAAAGTATGATAAATGTTATTTTAAATATCCATGAAAGATTATAATAAACAGATGTAGTGAAGGGGTAAATGTTAAAATAATATTATACAATAGAAATAAATGTTTTTCATTTTGTTTTATTAAGATATGATTTATTAAAAATAAACAACAGTATTTTAACTCTTATCATTCTATAATAAAAGCTATTGTAGTGTATTTAAAATGTATGTTTGTATCTTTTTTTGCATTGTGTTTATGTTATTAACTGATATATATATATATATATATATATATATATATATATATATATATATATATATATATATATATATATATATATATATATATATATATATATGTATATATATATATATATATATATATATATATATATATATATATATATATATATATATATATATATATTTATATATATATGCAATTGTTTACATAAAGATTTTCTCACATATGACTACACACGCACACACATTATAAGTGACTAATTCTTACAAAATTTTAGCTCAACAACAAATGAGTTTTACGCTTTTCTCTCTTCTTGTTAAACTATGTGTAAACTTAAGATAAACTTTTAAACCATTGAACTTTAAAGTAAAATCATTAGCTTTTAAAATCTTATTTTATAAAAATTTGTTTTAAAACTATTTATACCACAAAAGCAATAAGTTTTTAGAGACACATAGAGAGAATAATAACATTTAAAACTGTTTATAACTTTGACACGAAAACCTTTTAAAATTTTCTCATTTTGTGTTTACCATAAGAATTATTACTTAAAACAAATTTATTAGTACCTCAAATAGTGAAGTTGTGGTTACAAAATTCAATCAATGAAATGCGTAAATTAAAATGTTTTCTTTCATTCTTTTTTTCCACAGTAAAATCTCAATATTTCAACGTTTTGCAGAAAAGTGGCAATTTTGTTACTATGTATAAAAACAGTTAATTTGTTAGTTAGAAATTTAAATTAAAGTTTAATCACAAATTTTGCTATCGATATTCAATCGACACGATATCTTATATACTGTATATATAGGCCTATATATATATGACGTAAAAAATTCATTAATAATATAATTTATCAGGAACATTATTTTAGCAACTATAGCAATAACCATTTCTTATTACTACCTCCTATATAGCATTGATTAATAACATAAAATTTCACATTCAAAATATTTACATTTCAAACTAATCACTAACAAAAAATCTCATTATTATAAAGATAAGAAAAATTAATTACTATAATTAACACACACACAAAAATAATAAATTAAAGTTCGTATAATAAGAAAAAAAAAGATTATAAAATTGTTTGCAATGAATAGCGTTTATTGACCCATAACTTTGGATTTCATCTAATAGTATCATGAGTAATAATAATAAACTTTATTTTATATAAAGTTTTGTGTATATTATTAAGACAGAAATAATTGCAGTATAGTATGTGCTAATAAAGCTTTGCTCATGCAGTATTACAGTGATAAAAATCAGTTTGTTCTTGCTGACAAGTTATACTTGCGTATTTATTATTATTATTATTATTATTATTATTATTATTATGGTGTATAACATACATAAGTTTTTAGAGACATATAAAAATTAAAGATTACGTGACACAGTTTTTAACATAAAATACACTAAAAGTCATATAATCATAGTTTTAACTACATCAAGAATATTTTCCGTATATATAAATATTTGTTTCTAGAAAACTTTACGAAATGTAATCAAAAAATTTAGAATATTATAAATCAATAGAGATTTTGCTGATTTATGATCTTTATTGAAGTTCTAAGAATATTATAAAGTTTGATATAGATATTATAAAGTAAAGTTAAACACGGAAAATTATTTTGGAAGAGATTAAATAATCAATGTTAGAGCCAATGCCAATAACAGAAAATATGGTTCGCTTCTCTTTCACTACTTTTCAAAGCTTTTGTATGTTGTGTTAATATGTACCATACAGACATTTGTATAATACATTTTACTATTATAATACAGTATACTATGAGCTAATGCCTTTTTTTTATATTAGTAAAATAAATTTTTGCTATACTTTTTTTTTTTTTTTGTATTTAATATAAATTTAATTTTCTACATAGAAACTGTTGGAATTGGAGACGTAATTTGTCAAGACTTATAATTTCAAATCTTAATTAAAATCCTATTTATATAAAATAATTTCTTCACATTGTATAAAGAATACCTGAAGTTTGATAGAAAGTAAGAAAAAAAACTTTTGAGAGCTACTTCAAGTCCGGTACAGAAGTTGAGCCGTTTTTTTTTTTTTTAATAAATCTTTTCTTCTGAGATTTTGTATGTGTGTGTGTGTGTGTCGACGGTATGGTTTGCTTGGCGTATATATTAAGTTGCAGGTGCCATAAGGGAGTAGATCACATTTTACCTCAGCAATGTAAAGGCAGAGAGTAAGGTCTGTGTGTTCCCCTTTTTACTTTCTATGGAGCCAAAAACCCTACACAATGTTCACCGGGAGTGGTGCCAACCCATTTAGGGTGTGGAGGGGTGGGAGGATTTTACTCTCTTTCTCTCACTACAATCGTATAGTGAATACCTATTCACTCCACCCCTTACCCCCACATACATTTACCCCTACCTACATTTCTACCCCTTAACCCCATATATAGTCTCTCTTTCGCACACACATATACTAACCTAACCAACCCTATAGTTCTAGCCGCGACCTTTCAATTGCCATGTTATAATTTATAGACTTTAACTCACATTCTCTCTCTCTCTCTCTCTCTCTCTCTCTCTCTCTCTCGTACTTTCATTTTTATTATACCTATGTTGTGAAAAATGAAAAGTCATATTTGTTTGTTTGTTTATTGAATTATTCAATAAAATAAATAAAGGTATATTAACTTTTCCTTTATTAATTTGATTATTTTACGACGATTGTAAGATTTATTACAAAAAAAATGTTGATAAACCATAAAAATTTGCTACTATGCATTAAATATCTCAAAGAATATTCAAAAAGAATAAATATTTTAAAGAAATATTTAATAATTTATACGATTTTTCAATTTATATTTAATTTTCTTCGATCACTTTAATAATAAGTCAACTGTAAAAATTCTCTTATTCAATTAAGAAGCAATTTCGTAAAATGAAAATAAAAATTGAGTTTAAGATAAGATTATGTTCCTTTACGTAATCTACTCAATTATACAAAGCGTAAATGTGGGTGAAATTGAAAATTAAAGATTCTTATTTTTAGGTGATATGCAGAACTTAACTTTTAAATATTTTGTAACATTTTTTTTTTATGTATCAATAACGCAATTCATTATATTATTATAAAATTAATCACACACAAAAAAAAACTTCATACATAAAACTTATAATATAGTACTTTCTACTTTGAAATTGAATTCATAATTTATTATTGGATTAACAGAGCATAAGCTAAAATTAATGTGACAAAAAACATAGAAAGAATATTGATGAATGGTTTAGTTTAGATAGGTCTGATAAAAAAGAAATAGAGTAAAAATAATAGTTTAGATAATATATAAACTTTTTAATCCTATTATTGACAACTTGCTCTTTTCAATAATAATGAAAAATTGTAAAAAAAAAAAAAAAAAAAAAAAAAAAATGGAATAATAAAAAATATACTTCATCTGCTTTTAAAAACTGGAAAGCTGATGTTTAAAAATTTAGTGTTAAAATTTGTTGGTATCTTATACTTAAATTTCTCTCTCTCTCTCTCTCTCTCTCTCTCTCTCTCTCTCTCTCTCTCTCTCTCTCTCTCTCTCTCTCTCTCTCTACTTTTTTCTCCTTTTTATCCCTCTTAATATTAAAAAAAAGGAAAAATTTAAACATAATCGCTTTAGCTTTTTATATACGGTTTATCGTACCGTGGGACAAACGCAGCCACGTGAATTCTCTCACTTACGCGAGGGGGTGTAGAATTTTTTTCTCTCTCTCTCCACCACCTTCTTACTTTTTTTTCTACATCCCTAAGGGAGGTTTGAGCTAACCAAGTTTGTGAGCAAATAGACAATTTTGTTACTTCCCCTTCTCTCTCGTGTCATCTTATTTATGATGCGGAGAGTGTCGTAAGAGTCGTGATGTTTTGATGAAGTATGAGTCATGTAGTAGTTCGCTACTGCTAGCCTGATTGCTCCTGTACTTTTACTATATATACGAGTATATACACCGATATTCATACACTTGGGAAAAACAACAAAAATACAATGTCAACTGATATCTTTAAGTTAGGGTATATATATTTTATATATATATATATATATATATATATATATATATATATATATATATATATATATATATATATATATATATATATATATATATATATATATATATATATATATATATATATATATATATATATATATTGTCGACAAAAGTCTTGATTAGATTTTCTTCCTACACAATCATTTATGTCATTTAAAATATTTGAACCGTATCATTGGGGTTATATTGTATAACATAATAAATTTTACTGTCCGTTATATGTTTTTTTTTCTTCTATTTTAGGATAAGAGGGTAGAAATATTGATGAATGTCCTTGAAAATACAGTTTGATATTGTAATGCACTAAAAGAACTTACGTTTTCTATCTCTCAATTGTTGTTTTTTTCTTGCAGTTTTATTAATTTTAGTCTCAAAAATATATATATATATATATATTTTCATAACACCAATAATTCAACATAACATAACATAACATAACATAACATATTAATGCCTTTTATTTTTTACACACTTTTTGTTATAATGTAACTTGAAATTGTTAGTTGAACGTTTATTTCATTAGTACTAAAAAAAAAAAAAAAAAAAAATCTTCTAACATTAATATTACTATTTTTAAAATATTACTTTTAACTACTTATGATGATCATTATTTTTTTTATCAGTGATAGCAAACTTATACAATATTGTCAATAAATAGAATTTATTTAATGTATAAAAGTTGCAATATAATTCAATTTTATTATAGTTCTGTAGTTCACTCTATAAGTTAATAACAGCAACTGACCTATATTATGTAGCTATAATGCAATAATATCATAAATTACTTCTAAACTATATAATTTGAAACTTAAAATTACTCAATAATTGCAATTATGTTATAAAGTAATTTAAGTTACATATTCTTACGTATATATATATATATATATATATATATATATATATATATATATATATATATATATATATATATATATATATATATATATACATACATATCATGACGCTATAATTCCTTTCGGGGTAAGCCAACAACACAGATGTTTTATCCTGACCCAGTGATAGACCTTCACAACTTCCTATCCTGACAAATTTCTCTTGCCTCCTCCAGTCTCATACCTTGTTTCATACATTTCCTTTTGCATCTCATACTACGCGATACTGTTTTATATATTATTATATAAACCAATTTAAATCTGTATCTAATAATTTACTGTCAATCAAAAATATGTATATAAACCTTAAAATTAATTAGTATAATATTGAAAGCAAACTAAAAGCAAAATATTACTTGTTCATTAGCTTTAAGAAGAAGATTCATATCATTAATTTGATTAATGGTTAATTTAATTATTTTAAGTTTGAAAAGTAGAGATAATATATTATATTACTATCATCATTTATTATTATGTTTAGACATTGTAAAATGAGAAGTAGTTGAGACTTGGAAAAAAAAGTAAACAATATAAAAATTAGTATCTCATATTTTTTTTATTAATTATTTCTTTATTATTGATGAATTTGATGATCATTTAAATTATTTTTCATGAATTAATAAAACTATCTGATATAAATCTAGTAAACAATAGTCTCCAATAATACTGTATAAGTGGATACATTTCATATGTATAATTGTAGAGTGAGACAACAAAACTGAGTAAATTATAATAACAGTATAAATAGAAATTGCTAATTTCAAATTGGCAACATATATATATATATATTAAGTTATTTAATATTTTCTTTGTTGCTATAATTTGGATCAGACTTAGATTTTTCCAGCATTCTGCAAAAGGGATTGCGACTAGCTGGAAAAAAAGTAAGGTGTTCTCCAATAAAACGTATTTTTAAAAATATCGTTTTATTACCCAAACATATTCGCAATCTAATTGTGCAAACTCGTACTGTATATAATTTTTTTTTTTCAATAAACTTAATTTTTAAAACTGTATGGAATGAATACAAATAATTTAGTAATTAGTTAGATAAAATTTTACAAAAAAAAATATTTTATATAATTTGATTTAGAAAGCATCAATTTTTATTTATTTATTATTTCAAGTATAATATGTTAATTTTTGATATAATATACAGTATAGTAACAATTATTTATACAAATTGATAAAATTAAATTATTTGGTTAAAATTTCTAGATTAGTCTGATAGCTAATTGGATTAGGTCTCTGTGGGCATTTTAATAAATGATACTGATCATAACTACCACACTAAACAGTTGACCGTAGTCATTACGTGATGTTATAGAAAACACAAATATGATGATCTTTTTTTTTATTATTATTATTATTAAATAATAAAATTAAAACCAGATTTAATGTTTGAAGTGGAGAATTTTCAACGTGCCAATAAAATAAAGTCGATATTTTAAAGGGAATTTTTAAGCAAAAATTATATAAGACTTCTACTCTGTAATTAAAAAAGTTTTACATCTGAAATTTTATTCTTATTTCTCTAATGTGTCTATTGACATACTTTAAATATAATATTACAGTGTTTTTGAAATATAAATATTGATACATTTCTCAAAGTTATAAATTCAAAAAATATGAATAACGGAGATACGTAGAACGTAAAACTTTACTAAGAATGAATAATTTTACTAATGCATATAAAAATAGTTCAGTTTTTTAACGCTGCAGTGTTTCAAATATTAATTCAAAAATTCAGACATATAGAAACATATAAATTATATAGACCGGTTCCACTCACATTTAAGAATTGACATTTTGTTGGTCAGGAATACACAGGCCAGTATAGGAAAACCTTCTTTTTTTTAAAATAACAAACAAAGCTTCAAAACTCAATCTTAAGCCTTCTAGGTTCTAATTTAAGCTAGAAGAATATAAGAAAAATGCTTACAGTCGAAATATACTTTTATTAATGTGATAAAGGAGTGATGATGACGTTTCCCCTATGCTTGAAAATACATTACGCACTACAAACATAGCGTCAAAGCGCAAGGATGTGAAAATAGTGAAAATAGATGAAAGCAAATTTTTCATTCAATTTCCATTGTGTTACAAATGATATGATTGTGTCATGCAATATTCTTAATACAAAGTTTATATTTACATTACCAGCACGAGTATTGCGTCACATAGCGACAGTGACCTTGTATTTTGGCCTTACTGCATTATTGCACGTGCTCATATTACATTTAATAAATATGAGCACGTGCTATGACTGTTTCTTGTGTCCAAAATTAAAGTATATAAATTGGGGGGGAAAATATAGCTCGTAGATTAGTTTGAAACAATAAAATAAATTTGGGCACTAGTCGGTTACTTTCAATTTAACCATGGGAAGCAAAGTAGCCATAATTCCAACGAAGGATCTTCACGAGACATACGTTCACTTGACATACACAATTTAGGCCCTAGGTATGCAATGGACATACGTTCAGTGCCCATACGTGCACTCGGCATACAGTACTATTAGGTGAGGTAAAGTTGGTCTCGAGAGAGTGACTCATCTTACCCGAGAGGTTAAAATGCAATATATTAATTGCCACTAATAAAAGTGACAAAATGCAATACGATCAAAATACCGGATGACCGTCGATGTATGTGTTAAATTATGTTTATATTTTGTAAACAAATAATAAGTACATTAATAAAAGTTTATTATCGTGCATATACATATAACATTAGGATAAGTAGGATAAAAATATTTGCAACAAAAATAATTTCCCTTCATCAATAATCTCTTTAATACGATTATACCATAACTAAATCAGCTTAAATATAATATATGTAGACTAAATATTAATATATTTTGTAATCCACCAAAAACATTTCATTTTAAAATCAATTACTATTGTATAGAATAATTTATTTCTCCTCAGTAATAAATTATTATAAAGTAACTAGAGTTATATTTTCAGTAGGAAAAAACTATTTCTATATAGAATAAAATAAAAACGTAAAAATTTGTATTATAATAAAAATATTTTCCATTTATTTTACAGGGAAAAATATTAAATGGAAAAGTTTAAATAACAAATTTTACGACATTGCACCTTATAAAGTGTTAATACCATAAGGAATATACAGTACTTAAGTGCATTTTTTTCTTTTGGTTAGTGTGCAATGACTTAAAGTATTTTGCTTTCAATATAATAAAAATACTTAAAGGAAATAAAAAAAATTGATGTAGCGTAATATTATTTTATCTTTTGAGAAATTACTCTAAGTCAATAGTATAATAAAAATGAAAAGAAAATAATAAAAGATATTGTGCATCTGTAACTATAATAATATAAAGTTTTCTTTACCCTCTGTCTCTTTAGTTTTTCCGTACGACTTACTTTATACTCCCCCTTGAGGTCCCACAAAAACATCACCCGGGCTTTTCCTTATATATACTCTAAAAGCCGTAAATATCCATACACTGGCTTTTATATTCATCTTGGTAAATTAACAGGTCTCTCCACTTCTGTAAGTCTCAGAGCTCTATCTTTTAACTTCAATATATCACCTTTGCTTTTAGTAGCAAAACCTTGGGTCTTATACTTGCTCTCTCTCTCT
>OX439130.1:18583400-18610900 GCA_949318235.1 Ecdyonurus torrentis | reverse complement strand
TGATATACTTTTTGCTTGAATATATTAATTATATATGTGTTGCATACTTGTAGTAAATTTGAATGAAATGTTTATTTGTTTTTTTTTGTACATTTACAAGATACGTGTTTGAAGTTACGATGTATGAAATTATTCTCTAAAAGATAACTCAATTTATCAAAGGAAAGTAAATTATCATTATTAACTTTGTGTAGTACTTTCTATAATAATTTCACTTTAATGCATAATAAAATGAATTGTGTTTTGTTAAGAATTTATATTTTGGATTCAAATACAAACTAGTTGTCAGTAATCATTTAAAAACTGACGTAATACTACTGAATATTAAAGTAAAATAAACATATATGTAAAGAGAGGAAAATATCATTTTTTTTAAATATTTTGTATGACATCTCGCTTAATGACTTTTTTTCTTCCCCTAAGCTTGAAACTTTTGCTAGGAATTATTCACTATAATAAAAAGAGAGCTAAGTTATTTAAAAAAAAGTCATTTAATGTAAAACTTTAAAGTTTCTATCACGTACGAATATCCAAAACTTGATGTTGCATAAATATGAACTTACCTTAAATCTAACAATACTTAACAGTAAACACTATTGAAGCATGAATGTAATGAATATTTCAACTTTAACTGATACTCTTTAAATTGAAATGTAAATATCATGATATTAAGGCACTTACTTTAGTTTAGGAAAAAAAAAAAAAAAAAAAAAGGAGAAGAAGAAAAATAATTTTAAGTTTAAGTGTAAAGAATGAAATCAGCAATGAAATAAAAAGAAGCTGTCACGCAACGTATAAACACGTAGTCAAACATAATGAATGTATGAAATCATCTGTCTAAATCACATTCTTATGCTAACATGTTACATAAGAAGATAATATAACGCTTAAACCTTATAGACACTCCCTAACTTTATATATATGTATATATGATTCAGGAAATGAGATAGATAATCTATTGTATAAATCCATAAAAATAGTATAATGTAATCTATAATATACTCTTTTTTTTACAAGTATAATAATAATATGTAATTTTAAGCTTGAGAAGTATATTTGATTTAATTTACAAGCAAAAATCATAAATTCAATCGGATGAGAATAAATATATAATATCGTTAAAGAAATATATTACAGTGAAAATAGATGTGTGATTTTTTTTTAAGTGGGATTAGACTTTTAATTAGCAAATTGCAATGAAAATAGCAGTAATATATTCTGCTGACAAAATTTATTAAGTTAAAATTAGTAAATGATTTAAGTTTATTTTTAAACCTCTTTAATTTCATAATACCTTACTTGGTCATATTATTATTGAAAAAAAAAAAAAAAAAAAAAAAAAAAAGGATTATACAGAATATAAAAAAAATCAAAGCTCACAATCTAAATTGTATTTAAATTCAATTATAATCTTATATTATATAAAGAGGCATACAAAAAAAATCCTTTCATTTTATCTAAAGAGTAAAGTATCAATTATTATACTGAACAAACTTAAGAATGAGGGAGAGAGAAAGAGAAGACAATTTGGTATAATTTCAATAACGGTTTTTTTCGCTTCTGTTATGTAATATCTTTTCTTGTGTCTTGTTATAGCTTTCCAATATCATGCATATATATTGAAGTCATGACTCCCAATACTTTTTTTTTTCTTCCTTTTTTTAAAGAGTGTAGTTTAAGGTATATACGACGTTGATGACGACATTGAATGAATCGTGAGAAGTCGAGAACGGGAAAGATTTGCATCTCATTGGTGGTAGGAGGATGAGTTGAGTTTTGCGGGTCGATGAGGGGTAAAATCACAGAGCTTTTTTGGTGGCGGTAGCGACTGCAGCTATTGAAAGAGAGAGAGAAAGAGAGAGAGGAATCGATGAGGCCATGCCGCGGTGTTTACCTTCAGGTGGAATAGCGAACGTGAAAAGCTCGCGTATAGTGTGCTCAAAAAAAAAAAAAAAAAAAAAAAAAAAAAAAAAAAAAAAAAAGGATTCTATTGATTTACTTCGACAGCTGACTAAAGATCAAACTAAGCTAGCAGGCTCAAAACGTCTCTCTTTCATTTTCTATATAGATTAAGCTTCCCAATCTAAAAAGTCACATCCATATGACTAAATTTAATATATATATTTTTTATATATTTTTACTTCTACATCATAAATCAAATGAATGTTTTTATATGTTTTTTTTTTAAGTTGAATAAAGTTGCAAAATCTCAATGTTACTTATGAAGAAAGCAGTAAAAAATTATAAGAATTTCAATCTGTTTACTGAATGCAAAACTAAATTACAAAATTAAATTTGTAATGCATGTTACCGGCGGTGACGTAAATCCAATTAAAAGAGCGCGGAAAAATGACAGTGAACCCTTAATTTTTATACTTAAAGGAATAGACCAGAAGAAACATTAGTTTGTCTCAAATCTCAACTGTATATCCGTTGCAGTGATCAGAAAATTTCAATCATTGCAACCCACACAACATTGTTTTTTTACTAATTTTTGCATGTTTCTGACGTCAGAAACATAAATAGTCACGCAAATTGCATACTTTACAGTATTTTCACGCTCTCTCGTGCATGGGGCTACATTAACATTCTGGTAAAAAGTGTCATTGCGGGACCATCAATTACTTTTTTTTTTATTTACTTTTTTTTGTTGTTGTTAGTTTCAAACAGAGAAATTTAAGAGTCACAATATTACATCAATATAAAATCTTAACTCAATATTATTATTAAAATTATTATAAGTATTGATTAAAATGAAACATAAAAAAAAGTAAAATTTCAGGTTTTAAGTACAAAATAAAAATAATAATTAATTTACAATACATATGAGACTTCTAAAAATGGTATGACGTAGGTATAACCAAATTAAAAATTGACAAAATATTTTAGCTGTATTTTTTTGATGGATGACGAATAAATGTGACAAGATTTAATCTTTCAATTGACTTCGGGTATTTAGTTACAATATGATTACGTAAACAACGTTTTTTTTTTTTTTTAATTAAAATTTATGTTTTATTTTAGTTTTATTTGTACTGTAATAATAAATAATAATAATATATCATTTGTATTTGAATAATAGTTTTTTTTTAGCGTCTTCTACCTTGTAACAAAACATTATAAAAAAAATGTATAATATATTTTACTTTCACTATAAAAAATAAAGATGAAATTCTATTTAATATAATAATTTACAATAATTATTATTTAAAATATATTACATTATGAATTTAGATTAATGATGATAAAGAAAAATATGGTAACAATATTATTTCCGTATTTTTAAATTGTTCCATTATTTATTATATTACATTACAAACACACAACAATACTGTACAGTATAGAAAATAACAAAGATATTAATTTTACTAAAATGTTTTTCATTGAAATAAATTTTATATTATATTAAATCATGTGTGTGTGTGTGTTTGTATATATATATATATATATATATATATATATATATATATATATATATATATACATACACAGAGAAATACAAAAACACTAATGAAAACATTTATACATATAGCAATGTTTTAAAATCAGTAGAGCATATTACGTACATACATAGTAGAAAATAGTTAATTAAACTTTGTATATTTTCGAACACTCGTACTTGTCACATTATTATTACTATTGTTACTCTGTTTTTCTCATTCATACATCACTATAATATAATAAAAACTCATATGTATAATATAGAATATATTATTATACTCGAAATAAACTATGTTGTATTTTATATTTTTTTTCAAAAACCAGGTACATATAATAAATAATGTGGTGGATAATATACCCTTAGTATCATCTCTAACTCTCTCTCTCTCTCTCTCTCTTCATTGTCAACACAATGCCTCAACCTCGTACTTCATTCATAATTAAAATTTTGAGTGGTCTCATGAAATTGCTTTTATACCACCATCACTAGAGTTTATTATTACGTATCTCTGTCCTTTTTTTTATCATATTTTTCAATGGGTTATCATGATATTGGACAACAGATTTTAATGAATTTTTTTAACGTCCATAACAACTTTTTTTTTTCTCATAATATGATATCGTGTCTAAATATGAAAAAAAGAATAATAATAATGTATGTATACTTTCTGAGAAAAATGTTGTTTATATTATATTTATTCTATTAGATAGAAAGTGCAACCAGTTGAAGATTTTTTTTTATATACTTTTCTATAATCATACCAACAATCCGCATGATTTTTATGACTGAAAAAAAAAAAATTCTTTATTGACCCAGCCAATACATATAAATGAATTTGATAAATTTTGTTGCAATTTGACTGTGAAATTATTATAAATACGATTGTTTATATATTCAATCTTTTTTTTTAACTTTATTATAAAACTTGAATTGAATTTTTATTTTTTATCTCTTGTTATAAAAATTATAATTTACTATATTAAAATTGAATTAATTTTGAAATTTAATTCTTTACTGCACTTAATTTTTAATGCTATAGAACAAAATTAAATGATTTCAGAACATCAACTAGAAATATCGTCTATTTTTAATTGTTTTCTTGTCAGATATTCATGATATAAATAAAATATTCAAGTTAAATATTTAAATTACAATCCGCATGTTATAAATTATAAAATGTAGTGTTTTTTTAAAATAACTTTTTAATACATTTCCGATAAAAGGTGCTTTTAAAAAGCTCTTTTACGGATTATAATACATTATTGGTAAAATTTTGCATAATAATAAAAAACATAAAAAATTTAAAACTCTTTACTTTGTTACAGGTAAAAAAAAGGCACTTAAATGGAAACAATGAAGGCATTTAATTTTAACTTAAGGGTTTTGCTATGGGTTATTTACAGAAAAAATTATTTCATTTAGGAAAGAACGCAACATAAAAAAACGTGACCAAGATACATTTTGTTTATTATTCTTTTGAAAAGAAGGAATCAAACATTAGGATCGAGCACATGTATGTATGTATTTTTATGTTAGTGGCACACTTCTCTCTCTCTCTCTCTCTCTTCCCTACTAACTTGGTTTGAAGCTGGTTAATGGAACCACTCGCAGCCGTATCGACTGAAATATTTAAGCTACTTCATGAATTGGTGAGTAAGTCAAGGAAACTAGTAGGCTCTAGATGCGGTAGAGAGGTGGTGGATAAATGGGAAGTTAGCTCGGTGATAGCACGAAAGAGAGTGAGAGAGAGAATACACACAACAACTTTTGCCCTATAACATTGCTTTTTTCCTTTTACCCAGTCTTTTACCCCTCTTTCTCTTTCACACTATACTCTGTACCCCTTTCTCCTCTCCTACTGCATTCAATTCTCTCCTTATACTAAAACCAACTTGGGTATTTTCGCAGACCACCCCGTCCACAAAAACATATATATATGTACTCACTCCACTTTTCTCTACTATGATCTTGTGAACACACTATTTACAAACTTACAAATTACTCTGTAGGACCTTTTTACTACACTTAAATGATGCTATAAAACTTGAACTATGGTATAGTTTGGTATATAGCTATAGCTATAGTGTAGTTGTAGAAAATTTTGGTTCAATATACTCTATGTAAGATTAATTAACTACTGTTTTTTGTTATCTCACTTTTTTTTTATTCTTAACTTTTTGTTATATATATACACAAAGAAAAAACTAAAAGTTTTTTTTTTCTTTCTCTTCTTTCTATACGAAAATATTTAATCTACTTTATATATAATTTTTATAACAGTTTAATTTTTTAAGGGAAAAAAGTTTAAAGAGAGGGGAACAATATATCCATGAAAAAGGAAATCCTCTTGAGGTTGTTGTTATCTTCTTCTTTTTCTTTCTCTTATTTTTAAGTTAAAAAATGAAAATATTTTAATGAATAAAAGAGTATAAGGTGTCAAAATATGTGACGTCTATTTGTCAAACTAGTACAAAAAAAAAAAAAATAAATCGATTTGTAAATTGTTTGTGAATATCATCGTTGAAAAAAAATATATATCTATTTTTATAAACTATATATATATTTTTTTAGGTTATAAATTTTATAACATTTGTGTTTGCAATGATGTGATGTTTGCTGCTGTCAGAAGCTCAGAGTTTTGCATATGACAGCAAAAGGTGCCACACAAAGCATCGCTTCTGGCGCATCACTAAAACGTTTGCGATGCGAATGAAATACGATTCAATATGGCGTTTATACCAACAACATACCTTTAGTACATTATATAACAAATTGGTTAGAATATACTTATATACATATCTGTATGCGTGGTGGTATAAAAATGTATTATTTTAAAATTAAATTTTAACCTTTTCCTCTGTTTCTCTCTCTCTCTCTCTCTCTCTCTCTCTCTCTCTCTCTCTCTCTCTCTCTCTCTCTCTCTCTCACTCTCACTCTCACTCTCACTCTCACTCTCACTCTCACTCTCACTCTCACTCTCACTCTCGTAATGAAATAATATAATTATGTATAATTTATTATAAACAAAACACCTACATGAAGATTTATTATTCAAAATGGCTTTGTACAAATTTTAAATATAGTAAGATATATTTATAAAACAAAGTTATTCATAATTATTGTACCTAGTTAATGTAAGTTCTTGATATCTACTATTAGATGTTTTAAATTTTCTCTCAGACAGTAATAAATTTACAATTTAACTACAAATTGCAACATAAAGTATAAGTATAGTTTTTATTTCTTTCATAATACTTTTTTTTTCGTATATATTAATAAATTTATGTTCAATTTTTATATCATTATTTTCTCTTTATATTGTTATCCGGATATTTAACATTTTTTTCCTCTTTTTGGCTATATATATTTATATAATATTAAAGGAAAGATTATGGGGAAGAGAAGCATGTTTTGTAAGTTGGCATAAGTCCAAACAGTGAATACATTCAGCCATTTGGCACGATAGAAAGCGCATTTCGCCTTTGTGATATGATCACAAATTGGAACGCCTTGCGTATAGGCCACTCTTTTTATACATACGACAAACAGGTTGCATATGTTTTTTCTTTGCAGGCGTTTCTTTTTTTTTTTTTTTTTTTTTCCCTTGCTTTCTATACGCGATGCATGTTTTACAGTTTTTGGTGTTCAATTTAACATCAGTATAATATACAGAGAATTAAATCTATAAGATTAAAAATAAATATTATGAAGCTTTTTGTTATAGTTATAATCGATTAATTGATTTCATTATACTGATTAATAAATGCATGGTCATGAAAAAGCTTTACAAATATATAGGTCATATCAATTGCATATTGTATGATTTTGCCACCTTTGTCAACAAAAAATGAAATAAATTCTCTTCTATATTATTATAAAATTTAATGGATATATCATTACAAAATAAATCAGTCTTTACTGGTCCGTCATTAATTTTGATATTTCTATATAGTTTTAATAATAAACAAGAGAGAGAGAGAGAGAGAAATACTTTTTCTTAAAATATTTAATTACGTGTATAATATTATTAAAATTTGTATATTTAAGAAATTTTCACCATCTTTAACATAATTCCCTTCATTTTAAAATAAGTTGTTTTTTCTCCTTGTATTATGAATATAATTTATGTGTGCTGTGAATAAAAAAAAACTTGAGTTCACTTAAAGTATAATCAGTACAGAGAGTGTGGTTTTATATTCTCACTATACCCAGTATATCTGTTGTGATGATGACTCTCTCTTTCTCTCTCTCCTTTCTTTTTCTTTCCTTATTTCTCTCTTACACACAACAGGGTACCCTGGAGGGTAGGTTGGTTTCAGTTTCATATACTATATAGTAAATTGTGTGTTGCCTCTACCCTAACTTCTGCATGCCCTATCGACCCGTACGCGTTCCTATATATCTAAAGTAACAGTATACATTCTTATATGGTAATTTTTTTTGCAATATTTCCATTCTTTATGCACACACACACACACACACACACACATATATATATATATATATATATCAAAGTATAATATATAAATATTTGAAAATATTTATCTAGCACTATAACACCATCTGAGACGAATCATATAAATGCAAATAAAGTCAAACAGTTAAAAGGGACGACGGCGGCCGGAATCGAACCGACAACCTTTGGATTTGCGCTCCACTGCTCTGACCATTGAGCTACAGCGGCGTCCAATTCTACCTTGATTCTTTACTTGCATTTACACAATTCTTATGACGACAACGGTCGCCTTATTGGCTGCCTGAGGGCACCTGTTTTTACAAACCAGCCTCTCTTTAAACAGCTGACTCCCCTCTTGCGAGGGGAAATTTACCCGTGCGGCGGGATTTATGTGTGTAAACTTCAAAATGATATAGTTTTCCTTCACTACACATAGTGTAGATCAGAACTCCACGAGATGGCGATATTTGTATCAAAGTATAATATATAAATATTTGAAAATATTTATCTAGCACTATAACACCATCTGAGACGAATCATATAAATGCAAATAAAGTCAAACAGTTAAAAGGGACGACGGCGGCCGGAATCGAACCGACAACCTTTGGATTTGCGCTCCACTGCTCTGACCATTGAGCTACAGCGGCGTCCAATTCTACCTTGATTCTTTACTTGCATTTACACAATTCTTATGACGACAACGGTCGCCTTATTGGCTGCCTGAGGGCACCTGTTTTTACAAACCAGCCTCTCTTTAAACAGCTGACTCCCCTGTAGCCGCTGTAGCTCAATGGTCAGAGCAGTGGAGCGCAAATCCAAAGGTTGTCGGTTCGATTCCGGCCGCCGTCGTCCCTTTTAACTGTTTGACTTTATTTGCATTTATATGATTCGTCTCAGATGGTGTTATAGTGCTAGATAAATATTTTCAAATATTTATATATTATACTTTGATACAAATATCGCCATCTCGTGGAGTTCTGATCTACACTATGTGTAGTGAAGGAAAACTATATCATTTTGAAGTTTACACACATAAATCCCGCCGCACGGGTAAATTTCCCCTCGCAAGAGGGGAGTCAGCTGTTTAAAGAGAGGCTGGTTTGTAAAAACAGGTGCCCTCAGGCAGCCAATAAGGCGACCGTTGTCGTCATAAGAATTGTGTAAATGCAAGTAAAGAATCAAGGTAGAATTGGACGCCGCTGTAGCTCAATGGTCAGAGCAGTGGAGCGCAAATCCAAAGGTTGTCGGTTCGATTCCGGCCGCCGTCGTCCCTTTTAACTGTTTGACTTTATTTGCATTTATATGATTCGTCTCAGATGGTGTTATAGTGCTAGATAAATATTTTCAAATATTTATATATTATACTTTGATACAAATATCGCCATCTCGTGGAGTTCTGATCTACACTATGTGTAGTGAAGGAAAACTATATCATTTTGAAGTTTACACACATAAATCCCGCCGCACGGGTAAATTTCCCCTCGCAAGAGGGGAGTCAGCTGTTTAAAGAGAGGCTGGTTTGTAAAAACAGGTGCCCTCAGGCAGCCAATAAGGCGACCGTTGTCGTCATAAGAATTGTGTAAATGCAAGTAAAGAATCAAGGTAGAATTGGACGCCGCTGTAGCTCAATGGTCAGAGCAGTGGAGCGCAAATCCAAAGGTTGTCGGTTCGATTCCGGCCGCCGTCGTCCCTTTTAACTGTTTGACTTTATTTGCATTTATATGATTCGTCTCAGATGGTGTTATAGTGCTAGATAAATATTTTCAAATATTTATATATTATACTTTGATACAAATATCGCCATCTCGTGGAGTTCTGATCTACACTATGTGTAGTGAAGGAAAACTATATCATTTTGAAGTTTACACACATAAATCCCGCCGCACGGGTAAATTTCCCCTCGCAAGAGGGGAGTCAGCTGTTTAAAGAGAGGCTGGTTTGTAAAAACAGGTGCCCTCAGGCAGCCAATAAGGCGACCGTTGTCGTCATAAGAATTGTGTAAATGCAAGTAAAGAATCAAGGTAGAATTGGACGCCGCTGTAGCTCAATGGTCAGAGCAGTGGAGCGCAAATCCAAAGGTTGTCGGTTCGATTCCGGCCGCCGTCGTCCCTTTTAACTGTTTGACTTTATTTGCATTTATATGATTCGTCTCAGATGGTGTTATAGTGCTAGATAAATATTTTCAAATATTTATATATTATACTTTGATACAAATATCGCCATCTCGTGGAGTTCTGATCTACACTATGTGTAGTGAAGGAAAACTATATCATTTTGAAGTTTACACACATAAATCCCGCCGCACGGGTAAATTTCCCCTCGCAAGAGGGGAGTCAGCTGTTTAAAGAGAGGCTGGTTTGTAAAAACAGGTGCCCTCAGGCAGCCAATAAGGCGACCGTTGTCGTCATAAGAATTGTGTAAATGCAAGTAAAGAATCAAGGTAGAATTGGACGCCGCTGTAGCTCAATGGTCAGAGCAGTGGAGCGCAAATCCAAAGGTTGTCGGTTCGATTCCGGCCGCCGTCGTCCCTTTTAACTGTTTGACTTTATTTGCATTTATATGATTCGTCTCAGATGGTGTTATAGTGCTAGATAAATATTTTCAAATATTTATATATTATACTTTGATACAAATATCGCCATCTCGTGGAGTTCTGATCTACACTATGTGTAGTGAAGGAAAACTATATCATTTTGAAGTTTACACATATATATATATATATATATATATATATATATATATATATATATATATATATATATATATATATATATATATATATATACATATACATATATATATACTGTATATAATACATATATGTATATGTGTGTGTGTGTATATATATATATGCTAGCATCAAAACCGGAAATTGACCCAAACTAGGTATTTTTGCTCATTTCGGCTTTTGGTTCGTCGCTTTTTGCCAAAACCCAAAATGCAAGTTTATTTCGGCTTTTGTTCACAAAATTTTGATCCATACTAGTTTTGAGCATTTCGCAAAAAGCAAAACCCGGTGTAAACATTTATATCTAGTTTTGGTCTTTGAATTTTGACCAGAACTAGTTGTGGTCAAAATAGAAAAATCAAAACCCGAAAAACGAACATTTCTCAACTCAATTATTTTATATAAGAATAAGTGTGTGTGAGAGAGAGAGAGAGAGAGAGAGAGAGAGAGAGAGAGAGAGAGAGAGAGAGAGAGAGATAACACGACACGTTAAATAAAAAAGTAAAAATATTTATTTTAATTTACAATAAGAGTGATATATTATGATATGACTTATGACTAATTTCCCTTATATTGGTTCAAAGTTCAAGTCCACCTTCCACCGTACTTTATCCAGTGATAACAATTTATTTTAAAATATTTCTTGTGCGTATATTCAGTTGACTGTTTGTCTCTGTGCTGAAAACATGGTTTATAGTTTCATAATTTTTGTTAGAAACAGGATAAGAAAGTGTTAGAATTTAAAAAGTTCACAACACACGTATATTATTGGTGCGCAAATTATAAGTGATCATGGTTAGTGGTTTTATATATAGCTCTTAATTTACATTTAATCGTAAGTAGCCCCTTAAAATAATAATAATATACTCTATTACTACTATTAATGAATGGACCACTTGCAATAAAATGTTTGTAATTGTTGCAACAAGGGAAAATTATTTTTTATTTTTTGTAAAAAATGTAATAAGAAAATCTCAAATTATTTTAAAAAGTTCGCTCATTGCAAGTGGTCCATTGCTACGTCAAACAGTAAGTTTATTTTTCGTATTGTCTCAATTTATATTCCGTATCTATAGCCATAAGATTTAGATATTTTGATCAGCGCATTCTAATCAAATTAATCTTTCAGACCATATATTTTGCATTTCAAGTAAAATAATAAAATAATATTGTTTAAACGCCTAAATTATAATACCAAAACATCATGCATTTATAATATAATTATAGTCTTTTATCATTGCATAAAATTCTGAGTTGAGAAATGTTCATTTTTCGGGTTTTGATTTTTCTATTTTGACCACAACTAGTTCTGGTCAAAATTCAAAGACCAAAACTAGATATAAATGTTTACACCGGGTTTTGCTTTTTGCGAAATGCTCAAAACTAGTATGGATCAAAATTTCGTGACCAAAAGCCGAAATAAACTTGCATTTCGGGTTTTGGCAAAAAGCGACGAACCAAAAGCCGAAATGAGCAAAAATACCTAGTTTGGGTCAATTTCGGGTTTTGATGCTAACATATATATATATATATATATATATATATATATATATATATATATATATATATATATATATATATATATATATATATATATATATATATTGTAATAATAATAATTCGGAAAGCTGTCGATTTTAACTTTTCTTTTTACATGATTTCCGTTCAAACATCCAGCTTCAGTGAATTTTTTTTATTTAATATTGTATTGCATAACTCTAAAATTATACCAATTATTTTTTAATCCAAGTAACTTTTACATGGAATTATAAACTAAAAATATACAAATTTGATATTTTCAATGCAAAATATATAAAACAAAGTATCATTTAAATAAAGAATATATATAATAATAAATATGTAATATAAAAAAGAATGAAATTACATGTGGTATTTTGAGTAGAAAATATGTGAAAAAAATTGTATAAAACACAACTGTAAAGACGAAATTAACAACAAAACATTAAAATAAAGGAAAACGAGTTGTAAAATTGTGGATTACAAAGAATGTATGTAGAAAGAATGTTTAATTTGAAAATTTTTTACTTTTCATTCAAAAAAAATGTTTTTGCTACTTTTTAAACTTATGTAAAAAAATCTCAAATATTTGCAAAATTCGTGTATTTATCATAAGTTTTTACTAACACAGAGTCGTAAAAATTAAAAACTTTTTATAAAATAATACTAATCTTTATTATAGCGAATGTTTTAGTACGTAGGGGGAGAAAATGACACTTTTATGCAATTTATTCGTTTGTTTTTATAAATAAGTTAAATTCATAAACCTAAAAGTGACCCAATTTTTAAAATGCAAACTGCATTTTATAAAATGAATTATTACCCTCTCCCTCTCTCTAAATTTATATTACGCACTTTAAAAATATAAATAAATTTTAACAACGTATCTTACTAAATTTATTACTACTATTCATCAAATAATATAAAAATCTCATACACCTTTTTCCGTAAACAAACTTCTATAATAAAAAATCATACTTTTTGTTAAGCTTAAAAAGTATGCTGATACTTATTTCTTTGTATGTTTCTATTGCATAAATAATACGTTAATATCACGTCACATGCAATGCAGTAAAAGATTACACACAAAAAAGAGAGTAATATAAGTTGTCAACGCATGGATTTAAATACAATTTTCCCACTGCCTTTTTTTTTTTTTTTTTTTTTTCATTTTTTTTTTCATTTTTTTTTTTCATTTTTTTTTTTTGAAAAGCTTTAGTAAGGATTATTACCACGTGTTGACTATGAGAAAATACTGTTACAGTCATTGTTTTTATTAAAGATTCAAAATAAACATTAATTTAAATTTCATAATAATGGTATAAAGTTTTGAAAATGAATATGTAAACTTATGATGAATGTATTATAATAACAACAAATATACATGACATTTTTTTTTTTTTGCAGGTAAAGAGTTGTTTATTAATTTTTTTTTTTTTACATTATAGTGTGTTGTAATGAAAGAATTTTTAACTCAAAAGGGATTATTACAAGGAAAAAAAAAAAGCATGCTTTACACCTTTCTGGACGATTTTGACCTAGTTTTTTTTCCCCACTGGTTCTCTACTTTTTAACTGAAATCCAAAACTCAAGAGTATTATAATCTGGTCGTGGCTACCCAACAAAACCGCGAATTACAAAACATAAAACAAAATCAATTTAGATTAACCTTACTCAAGAGATAGAGAGAGAGAGAGAGAGAGAGAGAGAGAGAGAGAGAGAGAGAGAGAGAGAGAGAGAGAGAGAGAGAGAGAGAGAGAGAGAGAAAGTAAGTAAGAGAGATTGAAAAATACTTTTACCCTTTTTTTTACCACAAAATATAATGTAATGGTGAAATTAATAGCGGCGATACTGTAATCCAATTATAATTTTGGAAAAAACTTTGTAATTCTATTGAATTATTATGTATTAATATTATTTTTTATTTATAAAGTACGATATTTTATTTTCTCGCTAACATTATTTTATTTTTATTTTTTAATAATAAAATATTTTGAGTAAAATTTAATAATAGGATTCTTTCAATATATTTTTTTTTTAGTTTTATTTAAAAATAAATTTTATTAGTATTTTTAGTTTATATAACTTAAAGGAAAATTAGAAGAAGGAAAAAAAATACGAACTCACTTTTGAAAGCTATTTAAAAAAAAAAGAGGGTAAAAAAAATAATTTCGCTCTTATAAGATGACATTTCTTTGTGTCTAAGAATGGGTAACAAGGGTTTTCAGGGGTTGTACGGGGGGAGTAACATGGCTTATTATTAAATCCTTGAAATGGCGGACCAAGCAAAATTCTGCACAATGCAATAAAAGAAATGTGAATGAGTGACATACACAGAACTTTTTTTTTCTCTCTCTCTTTCTTTCTTTTCCCAAGCTTGACAAGGCACGAATGAAATTCCCTTAATCTTTAAACTAGACGTGAAGATATAGCAGTGAACCTTTCCTCTCTTTTTTTTTATTTTAATTTAATTTTTCTTTTAAACATTTTCTCTCTTTCCCTTAAACTTTCCATTATCTTATTGTCAACGTAAAGTTATATTGAACACGTTTTTTTATGCTTCTTTTAAAGTAATTTATACAAATTAAATTCATGTTCAAATACTTTTATTTATTATATTACCTTTAAAAAAAAATCATGTTTCTTATGTATTTTCGTCAAATTTTTTCATAGTATTTTATAAATAAAATATAAATATTTTTATCTGTATATTGTATTATGATTTATTGCTATAAGATTATTTAACGACAATTTATTTTGTATTCTAAAATTGATGGTATATTGTGTGTGTATTATATATCAATTTCACTTTTATATAATACATATATGACAATATTTTTGTCAATAAAAAATATGCAATTTAAAAGCTTTTTACGACGATAAAAGTAAATGGTATAATTTTCAACTTATTTATATTTACGATTGAATCTTTATTTATTATATATAGTTACCAAAAATTTATTATATTCGGAAAGAAAAAAGGTTTTTAAATGATTTTTCATTTATTATCTCTCCGGAAAGTGATGTTGCATAATTTTTTCGTAATGTAATTACGCTATTCGAGCGTCGTATTTTAAAATTGATTATTTTAGTATTACAGTAATTATTAATAGAGACCGGATTTTTAGGTAAAAAGAAAAAAAAATCTAAAAAGACAGGTAAATTGAAGGAAAGAAAATGTTAAAATATGGTACTAAATTTGTATAAAATAAAATGTATTTTGCCCAAAAATAAATAAAATTTTCATTTTTTTTTGTTTTGCAATTTATTAAATTAAATACTAAAAAATTTAAATTTATTTAATAATCCTCTGTTTTTCTTCAATTTTATAAGTCTGAGAGAAAATGCCCCCCCCCCCCCCATTTTCAATGGTGTATAACGTCACCATTGAAGAAATGTAGAGTTAAAATTTGTAACACATCAAAGTTATTTTATAATATCCTAAATTTTCATTATTAGTACGACACAATAGTTATTTTTTCTTTGCAGTAAGGGTGGTATATATAATAGATGGCTTGTATCTCAAAATTAAAAACGAAAACTACAAAACTTTATGATGCCATTTGAAAGTTAATTGGAACAGCTACCTATCATAAAATTTTCAGATCTCTTGTCCATCAGTTAGAAGAGAAAATAATTATTGAAATTAACATGGGCTCTTATGGGACTAAAAATTCAAAAAATCATAATTTAAAATCTAGCATGGTGACCCCCTATAATTTTTTTTATTATTTTTGAAGATACTTTATCCTAATGTATCACCGTGCAAAATTTCAGAGTTTTCTTTCTTTTCAATTTTTTTTAGTCAAATACCGCAGTACTTGATTTCCCGCCTTAAATTATTTTGTACTCACAGCATAGGTTTATAAGATGCAAAAGGTTGGTTTTCAAAACTGCTTTCTTACCTAGAATCAAAACAAAAGTTTAATTTATAGATTTTAAAAACAATATGAATTACGACAAAGTACACATCTTTACAACAAAGCAATTTATTGATAAAGCTTCAACATTCTTACAATGCTCTTAAATATGGTAATTTTAAATTTTAATATTATATAATATTTTCAACAGAAACCTGTAAATTAAATCTTGTATGTTTATATTCTGTTTACTTTTGTAATGAAAATTAATATACGATTTATGTTTAAAAAAAATGCACTCACTAACTGAAAGTTATTAAAATATAAGAAATATTATATTAAAGTTGACTTAAAACTTCGTTTAATAAAGATATTGTAAAACAAACTGCAATATCATCATTTTAAATTTAATTAAGAAGAAAGAAAAAAAAATGAATTGAAATTTCATTTAAACTGAAACTTTTAACAGAAATGAGAATTTTATTATATTTTTATATCATAAACTTTAAGTTTAAAAAATAATAATAATAAACAAAAGAAACTTTAATAACATTAGTATACAGTCTAATATAGTGGATTTAAGCATGCGTAGTTTCAAGGGGAAATAAAAATGCTTTTTATCTTGTACATTGAATTTTATCAACAAAACAATATATATATATATATATATATATATATATATTGTAAAGATTTATCTCCTTTTTTTATTAAATTGATTAAAAGAGTAATTGTCAAAATTTTAAAAATTTAAACAGGATTTTTATGCGGGTGGAAAAGAGCTATTATCATTAACCTACCAATATGTGGAAACATTGATAAAAACAAATATTATGCTAAAATATTTCATGCTAAATACATAGTTTCAAGCAGAAACGTAATTGAAATCACTATACGAATACTAATATATATATATATATATATATATATATATATATATATATATATATATATATATATATATATATATATATATATATATATATATATATATATATATATATATATATATAAAACGTGTACAATTTTTTCGTACTGTATTTGAAAAACAACAACATTTCAACCGTGCATTGTTTATATTACTGATAGAGTGCACAATAATTATAGATTTATTAACATCATGAGATACCTTTTTTTTTTAACAAAAGCTACATGATTTTTGTTATGTATGAATGACAAAATGGTTACAAAATGTATTCATTGTCTTTATATACACGTATAGTATAACAGCAAAATAAACCATATAAAAAAAAGAGCTGACATATTATCTATAAAGTATATAATCCACCATATATCATGATAATATGTGATAGATGCATGCGATAATCATGTATATATACATACGAGAGTTGTTACTATTGTTTGCATATCAACAAAACAAACATATTATAACAAAATCAAAATCATCGATTCTTCTTTTTTATTATTATTATTATTATTATATATATATATATATATATATATATATATATATATATATATATATATATATATATATACATATACATTTAAATATATAAAGTATAACATCATAGTGGTAGAAATGTAGTGGGATGAAAAAATAAATGTAAAAGTAAAATATAATGTTTTATTAAATTAATTTATTACTTTAAATCGCATTTTTGTGAGACAGTAACAATATTGTTAATAGTATTATATATATATAAATGTATTATATATAAATGATGATAAATTTATATGTTTATGTAATTATATATAAATTTATGAGACATTTCTATGATTTTTTTTTTATAAATACACTTTCTTTTTTAAAATGTATTAAATTTTTTTGTAAAAAAAAATATATATTACTATTGGAATATTTTATTAATCAAATTTTTAATATTAATATTGTTGATGTAAAATTATAAGAGAGAAGCCTTTAATTCCATTATTTAGTCCTAAAATTATGTTTAATTAATTGATATTATTTTATACACACATATTTTGTGATTAACTGTACTTATTTTATGTTTTCTATATTATAACACCTAATTTATTGGGAAATTACACAGGGTAACAATAATTCAATAACTCCACATCATTCTTTATTATCTCTTAAAGTAATAGACCAGAAGAAAACATTAGCATTTATATCACAAAACACTTGATGGGACTTACATAAATAACTTTAGTTTGTCTCAAAACCAGCTCCGTAGCAGTGATAAGAAAATTTCGATTTATGCAACCCCCACAACATTTTTTTACTAATTTTTGCATGTTTCTAATGTCAGAACCATGAATAGTCACGCAAATTGCATACTTTACAGTATTTTCACACTCTCTCGTGCATGGGGCTGCATTAAGATTCTGGTAAAAATTGTCATCAGTTTTGAATATCCTATTTCGTGTTTATTCATTAAAAAGCACAAGTCATGTTCTTTTATGTGGTCTATGGCTTAGTTTTTTTATTTTTTATTTTTATTTTAATATTGAGAAAATAAATCATTGCATTTGTCATCATTCATCAAATCCATAATAACAAGACATTATAAAAATAACCACTTAAGCTTCATGTTATTTAAGATTTTAATTTCTTTTGATTCAATTAATTGATTAGCAGCAAAAGTATTATATAATTAACTAAACAAACTTTTCATTAACATTTCAATTTCAAAGTCATTGATAAAATTTAAATGAGTTGTAAAGTGAATCAATTTGTGTTTTTAAAACTTGAGAGAGCAAAAGAACTTTTTATTATTTTTTTTATTTAATTTGTATCAAGTAACATTTAAAATTATTAAAGGCAAAAAGTTTAATTAATGAAGAGATAATTGATTTTATATAAAATTTATAATACTTAACTTTTTTTGTGCTTTATATTGAAGGTCTTTTGAAATAAAAAATTATGATATTCGTCTTATTAGATTTTTTTTTTAGAATATTTTAGAACTTTTATGCTAATATATAAAGTGGAAAAAAGTTTCAGCACATCTACTTTTCTAGACCTGATAAATAAAATATTATCATTACAACTATTAAAAAATATATATATAGAAAAAAAAACTATATAGCTTTTAAACTTTTTAGCGAAACTTTTCTTTTAAAGTAATTAAAAATAAGATCTCCTCATGCAAACTTTAAAAAAAAGCGTTTCTTCTAGTTTTAAATAATAAAATATGTTTTTATTATTATTATTTTTTTTTGTGCCATTTTGAAGGATATTCTATATTAAACTAAGGTTTAGTTGAAGTATAAAGAAAGTCGAAAGTTAAAATGTGTATGTTGATCACGTATGTTTTGCCCCAGTAGCAAAACGTACACACAAGCCTTGCGGTAACAAAAACACATTGATTCTCTGATAGTTGCAACCGCTAGCTTTTATCTCTCTGACCCTTCTTCTTCTTCTTTTTCTTCTTTTTTCTGTTTGTTTTTTTCTTTGAAAACTAAATCGATAAATAAACAATAATAAAACATATCACACTCTGTTGTTACTTGTAATAAATAAAATAAATTTCATTCGTTAATTTACGAATACGAATTTTCATTTAAATAAGAATATAAAAATATTTTTAAATTATAAAAGATGAGATATAAATTTGAAATTCAAGTGAACAGTTTTGACAACAAAGAAATAAAAAGAAAAGTGTTGAAATGAATTTTGATTTTCACTTAAAGCCATAGACCACATAAAACAACATGACATGTGCTTTTTAATGAATAAACACGAAATAGGAGCTTTAAAACTGATGACAATTTTTACCAGAATGTTAATGTAGCCCCATGCACGAGAGAGCGTGAAAATACTGTTAAGTATGCGTGACTATTCATGTTTCTGACGTCAGAAACATGCAAAAATTGGTAAAAAAAAAAATGTTGTGCGGGTTGCATACATTGAAATTTTCTGATCACTGTAGCAGTTGGGTTTTGAGATAAACTTAAGTTATTTATGTAAGTTCCATCAAGTGTTTTGTGATATAAATGCTTATGTTTTCTTCTGTTCTATTCCTTTAATAATACTTTTAAACTAAATAATAATTTAAAACATTACATTATAATAAAATGGCTTAAAACATACGTAGAACGTTTTGGTAAAATAATAATTATAAAATCATTTTGAAATACAAATTATAATGTACATAACGGACATTTTTTAATGATAACTGAAATTCAAACTAACGTTTTCCAAAATTTTAATTGTAGCACTTGTATATATTTTTTTAAATACAATAACATCATGATATTAATATTAAAACTAACTAATGCTGAACAAAATGTAAAATTATATTGTCATTTTAATTAAATGTTATATATTTTCAAATATCTGTAAGTTATATCTCAGTTCATTTCATTATAAAATTTGATTAAACCAAAGTACACATTCTATATTTTGTTTAACTGCTGAACTACAATCAACATATTTAATGAACAAAAATTTTAATGAAATGAAATCATATTTCGATTTTATATTTATTCACAATTTTGTAATTAGTTGTGTTAACATTATTTTTTACTATATGCAACACACACACAAAAAAAAAAAGAGAGAGTCAATTTTACATAATTAAGTTTAATGAAAAATAGCAAACAAAGCCTTATTATAATTATTATAAAAACCATACAGGAAAAAATAAATTGAAAATGTTTTTGTATATTACATTAAATATTTTTATATAATTATTATTATTTTTTCAATTTTAATTAATCTATAAGTTATAAAAATGTGTTTTAATGTTATATAATAATAATAAAACCCTTTTATTGTTACTGATTTAAATTCAGATTGTATATATTTTTAATAAAAATTGTATTTTTAATGTTAGAAAAATATAATAAATAGTGTGCTTTTATTTAACAATTATTGGTTATCATTGTATTTAGATTCTACGTATTTTATAATTAAAAAAATCTCTTTTTTAATGAATTCCGTATTCAATTATCATTATTGTTTGATATAAAATTATAATTTGTATTTATCTATATTATATAATATGAAATAGTTACAGAAGTAATGTTATTATTATTTTATGAGAGAGCTCTTGTTTAAATTATACATATTTGTATATTTTTAAATTATCGTATAACAAAATTATATATTATTATTATTTACTATAAAAGCTGTATGAAATAGAAATTAAAAACAATTACATTTAACTATAATTAAACCAATGAGCATTAATATTTAATACAAAATTATTTTATTTTTCATTTTATTTATTTATTTTTTTTTTTATTTTTTTTAGATCCCATTATTTTCAAATTTGAATTCTAACATACTTTCAATTTCTCAAAAAGAAAAAAAAATGTAATAAAGTATTAAAATCCCCTCTTACAGCTTAGATATGCGTACTGTACGTATTATACAGTGTCATTTATCTTACAAAAGTGAAGTATACGAGACAAGGAGTGTTTAAAACCATTTTTCATACCTATATATATATATATATATATATATATATATATATATATATATATATATATATATATATATATATATATATATATATAATATACATATATATACAACCATTTATTTTTCTTATTATTATTAAACACCTTGCTAAGCATTATTTATTCATTTTTATATTCTTTTCATTATAATTACTTTGTGATTAAATTTTATAAGAACTTACTTTTAAATACAATAAGTATTCAACATAATACATAATATATCATTGTTTTTCTCATAATTAGCTGTAAAAGTATGAGAAAATTTTCTATTGTTAACATATGCTCCTAAGCTTATTGTGAAGTGTAAGTGTACTTGACCACTTGGATATACGTTGTTGACCTGTTTATGAAATAAAGTAAAATACTTACTAATTAACACCATTACAAGAGTTGAAAATAAAAAAATAAAATTCAACATAATAATTACTAGAATTTTAATATTTTTATTTAGATTGTTTTAAAAAAGCAAAACATAAAAAACATAGTTCCACTCACCTTTGAAAAAAAAATTCTATATAATATATATATTTTTTAATATTCCTACGTATATATTACGTACATACAGTAAAACGTATTCCATTTTTATATTTTCAACCATAAAATTTCATTTCCTTTTCATTACAAAGAACAAACAACATTTTTGTGTGTGCTTTCTACTGTTATTTCATCTAAATACTTTTTTATATGTATGTGTGTGTGTGTGTGTTTATATATACACCATTATAAAATGTGTTTGTACATATACGTTTCTACGTTGTTTATGTATATATTTTAGATTCCTGGTGCGAATTTGTTTCGGAACCTATTAAAATGCTCCAGATGCGTTAGGATCGCGAACAAATAATACCCGAGTTACATCGCAAATTATGCGATTCTCTTTGAAATATTTAACAAATTTCACAACAGTTTGAAATCTTTTCTATTTGGTGAGGCAGTTTAACTTATCAGTTGTTGTTTTTCATCCGCGGTTTGCCTGAATACATTATTATATTAGTAATCATAATATGTTGAATACTGTATGTGATATTTTTTATATCTCTTATCCAAATAGTAATGTATTTCAATTTCAAAATAAAGTATCAAATGAAATTATATATCTACTGTTGTATAATTCAATGTTATTAAAGACAAAGAATAATATAGTGTATTAAAATTTTAATAATGTTACAATAAGAAATACAATTGTAATAGAAAAACAAATTACCCCATTACTTAGAATGTATAAATAAAAAAAAAATTACATTGTTATTGTTTTTACATCTTGGTCTTAAATTAAATGGTTTTAAATTGATCAAAAAGCATTGAAAAACTTGGGAGAAAAAAAAATTATGTAGAAATTTACAATGCTTCAAACATGAATTTCGAATTTCGGCGATAAGCACATGAGTCCAATGCGTCCAGTGTATTTAGAGCGGGTCTGATCCGAATACGTATCCGGAAGCTAACATTATATAAATATGTTTTTTTTTATAGTTAATATTAAAGTAAATATTATAAGAGAAGAGCCTTTTTGTATTTACATTCCATATGACTAAGGTCATTTTATTTATTTATTTAAAAATACAAGCAAGTGAGTGTGCGAACTGCAGTGTGTGTGTAAGAGAGAGAGAGAGAGAGAGAGAGAGAGAGAGAGAGAGAGAGAGAGAGAGAGAGAGAGAGAGAGAGAGAGAGAGAGAAAATATAGCAAATGGATGTGGAACGTGCCTTCGCTGTCTTAGGAGATTTGCCACTGACAAAGATACATGATGCTAAACGTAATAGCTAGGATTTCCTCGCAAGCATATACTATATAAGGGTTGTGTGGGCATGAACATGGACAGAAAGAGGCAAACAGGCATTTACCCTTATACTATTTCCACTTCCATCTTTGGCTGCTATTCTGGTGCTATTATATTATGACTGTAAGAAAAAAAAAAAAAAAAAAAAAAAAACTCTCTCACACACACACTAAAAATAAACAAACAGAAAATATTTTTCTAATTATTAACTTTCTTTGCACGAGTTGTTTTTTCCCTTTTAACTCATCTTTTACTTTCTCTATCTCTCATTTACTCTTTCTACTCTAGTTTGGTATACATATATAACAAAATAAACGGAACCAATGAAATAATATAGTTACATTTTACCCTTAACAAAAACGGGTAAGAGCGTTAACAAAGTTGACTCGTTATTACATCATGAGCAAGCAAGTAAGCCACCGGAATACTTAATTTTCTTGTGTTGTATACTGTATACAAGAGGCTTATATAACATTTAAACACACACACACACACATACACATAGAAAAGAGACAACTTTTACAAGAGAGGAAAAAGAGGAGGGGAGAAATTCTCTATCTCTCTTAATAGGTAAAGGTTACTAAATTAGAAGTTCCTTTTTGTTTTTGTTTATTACTTAATTATGTTTGAAATACAAACTAAAAAGTAAATATAGGAAATTAAATTATTATTTTATACATACATACATACATATATATATATATATATATGTATATATATATATATATATATATATATATATATATATATATATATATATATATATATATATATATATATATATATATATATTATGCTCTTTTTCCAAATATAATTTATATTAATATTTCTGATTTTATATTTATTTAATCATATGAAAACTATTTTTATTGTTATTATTGAGGTTAAGTGGTATGACAAGATGATCAAAGTTTATAATCTCTTTTATATTATAGAAGAATGAACAAAGTAAAGTAAAGACACATAAACGTCTTTTCCGTCACTCTAACGAGTTACCTAACGAGCGAAATAGTATAGTAAGAAAGTTCAGAGTCTCATTGATGGTTTTGTGCTGACTTCAACAAGTTGACGTGCTTTTCTCTCTCTTTCTCTTTCTCTCTCCCTCTTTCTTTCTTCGCGGCTATTTTTAAAGCTTACAAAAGAAATTGATCACAAGGCATTATATCCAAAAAAAGAAATGAGTTTTTCTTGGCCAAGATTCAGAATATAAATTAATAACCCTAGACTCTGTAAAAAAAACTATTAAATAAATAAAATTTAAATCCTGTTGATTCTTTTTCTTTTCTGTTACGCTTGGTTTGTTATCATCTGATTTATTATCATTTCTCAACTCCATGCATAGCAATTTTTTTTCAATGATTTTTTTGTTATTAATATTAAAATAGAATCTCGTATTGTAAAATATTTTAAGTAGATTATTCATAATTAGAAATTACATTTTATGATTACTATAGCTTTATAACATTTGATAACTTTAACCATTCATTTTTACTCTTATTTTTTTTAAACTCAAGGATTATGAAATTTATTTAAAAATATAAAAAATTATCTACCCAACAGCCCAACTTGCATTTTTGTTTACCTTTAGAAATGAATATATTATAAATTTAATTTGCATTACATACGTTAAAAAATATACGTATGCATGAGATTTTTTTTCTCAAATAAAAAAAATCTCATGATAAAAAAATTTTGAAATTGTTATAAGTGAAATATAAATTAATCTTTTAATCAGTGAAATTCCTTCAAACGTTATAAAATAATTTGTTATTAAATTCAAATAAATGTAATACCAATTTTAAACCAACAACAAGTTTAACATAGAAGAACCCCTTAATTATTTCATTAAAAGTTTCCAATTGAAAATGCATTCTTCAACTATTTCATATTATACTATAATTAAACACATTATATGTTTTTTTTTCTAACCATTCATGCATGAACAAAATAGCATGAAAAGAAGAAGCTGGAGTAAATTAGTTACATACTTGATACACTTCATGCATATACGATTTAACTGGAATTTATATAGAGTATTGCAACAACTATAATTACTGCACAAAGTTTCTCTTATAATACTCTCTAGAATGTGGGTTGGTGTGGTTATCATGCCCCTGCATACTGAATACTATATGCAACCTGCGCTTCATATAATTATGTTCTCTAGGTTGTCTAACACTCATGATCAGCAGGCGCTAAAGTATCACACGCGAACCCGCATCAAAACATGTAATTATAATAATAAAAATAATACACTTCATTTCACTTAACATGTTAATTGTAATTATATAATCTAATTTAATGAATACTCTACTATTTTATAGTTTATTTTCAATTGAATTTAATTATCTTTTCTTGTTAATAAGAAAAATTAACAAGCACTTTTTTCAAAGATATAAAGAAATTTTAAGTAGCCGATTTTCTGAATTTATTTTATAATGAATAAACCCCTAAACATATGAAAATAAGTGTCATTATAATGGAAACATTAATTACTCAAAATTAACAGGCTGTATTTGGTGAAGAATGGAAGCTAATAGTACATTTAAATTTCTAATTTTAATTAAAAAAAATAGGTATATTGAAAATTTAATTTTTCTTCCTATTCGTAATCACCTGTTTTCAAAGTTTACCATTTTTTTATGACTATGTAATTATAATAATATATAAAGTATGTACATATTGTTTATTAGAATATTTATGTATTTTTTAAATGAGAAATATGAACACTTAAAATGTTAATATTATATATAATAATAATGACGTCACAAGAGAATAATATTCTAACATACGCATTTTGAACTCTGAAATAGACATTAATGAGATGCCTTAAGGCATACGTAAAATATTATGCTTGTTAACAATTATTGTTCCTACCACAAACTTTCTCTAACGAAATAAATCTTTCTTGAACAATAAATTAACCAAATTAATTGCATTAAAATAAATTTATTCCTCTTTGTACGTAACCTTGCATAATTTTAAACTTATACGATTTTAGTATTTAATTAAATTTATTAAAAAAATATATCGTAAGCATTGATTTTTAGTTTTCTTTTAATATCATATAATACATAAAGCTATATACTCTTTTTTTTATAGGGTATTTTTCAAAGTATACGTAACAGTAAAGGCTTATTTCTTAAAAGCTAAAAGACCATGGTTGAGAGAAATTGAGTGCAAAATTTATTTTTTTATTATATATCACTAAATACTGTGGTAAAAAAAAGTTTTCATTAATAGCCATATGATATCTAAGTCTACTGGTATTATGAAAGAGGCTTACTGAAAAAGATAAAAAAAATTGTAGAAATGGTAGAACAAATATATATAAAAAAAGTAACATTTTTTATTTTTATTTCTCTTGTTTTGCTTCCTCAGCAGTTGGACTTTACAAATTAAGCTGTGATTTCCGACCCTTACCAAGTCATCTGTTAAGTTTTTTTTTCCATCGAGTGACGACATAATTGAACTTCATATTACATTCCTTTTTTCTTATCTCTCTCTATATATATATATATATATATATATATATATATATATATATATATATATATATATATATATATATATATATATATATATATATATATATATATATATATATATATATATATATATATATGCGGTTTCAGTTCGTTTTAAATCAATATTTTCTTAAGGTCATATTCAATCATTTCGATACATAGCGTCCAATCTTAAAACATTGTATGTAATATATAGTAGTGATGTAATGTAAAAATTACTATAATTTAGTATACTATTTCATGAGCAATAAGAGATTAAAAAAAATCATGTTTATAGTCGCAATTATTTTATTGATTATATAAAAACAGATAAAATTAGTTAGGTTATTTGTACTGCATTTATATATAATATTACATAAATATTGCTATTTTGCGGAGTTGTATTTATATAATGTTGTACAATGTTATTCTGTACAAAATAAATACTGTTTAATTTATCATAAATTATGTTGTTATGCATGAATAAATGTTGTGGAAATCGGGCTAGTATAATTTTCGTGAATTTAAAATTTTCCATATGTTCTTTCAATCTTGTATTAAACTTAAATGTTAAAACAATACTTATAATAATAATATTAATAAAAACTGTATACTTAACTTCATAAAAAATTGCTTGTTAAAGCCATAGACCACATAAAACTACATGTGCTTTTTAATGAATAAATATGAAATGGGATCTTCAAAACTGATGACAATTTTTACCAGAATGTTCATGTACCGAAATGAAATGAATAACCTGCAATTTTAGTGATGCTTTTCAGTCTATAGTTGTGCAGGTTTTTCATTTCCTTGCGGTACATAGC
>OX439130.1:18555900-18578400 GCA_949318235.1 Ecdyonurus torrentis | reverse complement strand
AGAGACCAAGGTCTAAAATATCATCAATACAAAAGCAATATATATAGTGTTCTTTTATTCAAAAACATTTTTATTTTGGTAACAAAAATTTGTACGATATATCTTTTTAGATCAACTATATACTTTGGCTTATAAATAATCTCAATACACGTCTTACAATAACTTTTTTAGTGTTAAAAACTAAGCAATATATATATATATACATACATAAAGTCACATATATTCCATGTGGTTTACTGTAGACTATTAATGTTAATTTTCTTCCTTACACAAATTCAATTTTACTTTACTTGGATTTAATAAGTAACTCACATTATTTAGTTATTTTTCAGAATTTAAGAACATAATTTAGGTTTAACAACATGTATTTTTCAATTATTAAAATCAAAATAGTATTTCCAAAACAGATGTTAATTTTCACTAATAACACAACACTATAAGTAACTAATAAGTATAAGTAAGTATAAAATTTGTGCAATTTTTTTAGGTTTTGCAATTCAATATAGGTTTAAGTTTTCTATGCATAGTATAGAAAACACACATAGCATAGTATAGTTTTTTAAGGCAATACAAGCGTGTGTGTATTTTTTTTTGGGGGGGGGGGGGGCGGGGGGAAGGTTTATATTATTTTGCAACTCCCATCTCGTGATTTGTTGCGAAATAAATCAATGTTGTTTAACTGTAAGTATGTCTTTAATAAAAAAAAAAGTACAATAAACTTATTATTACCAATGAAACTCAAAGTAAAGCTTTGACATTATATACGTATAGTAGTATACTTACTGCATGGTATATATTTAATTAATCTATTGAAAGTTTCAAAACAAATTCTTTGCCATTCCTTAAAAAAAAAGAATTTAATAAAGTATATAAAGTTACTTTCACAAAGGTATATATAAGAAAACTTGAAGAAAATTACATAAATATAATAACAGTCATTTTTATATATAAAATATAAAGAAAGAAATGAAAGAATTGCAATATATGAATTGAACTTCAATCACATCAACAGTTTGTGTGTAAAATTATTTATCATTTTGCTATACAAAATTCAAACACAAATTTATTTTTATTATTTTATTGAACTTGTATATTCAACTATAAACCTCAAAAAAAAAAATTCATAACGTGATATTAAAGAATAGGAAACTACTGTAACTTTTCTTGAACTACACTTTTTTTATTATAGAGTCAAAGGAAATGAAAAGTCTCTTTAATGATGAGATGCAAAATTATATATATATTTTATATAACTCACAAATAAATAATGTATTTATTTTTGCGTGATTTCATTTCATTAAATTGAAGTTATATACGTATATAAAAAATTAATACACAAAATAAATCTTTCTAGAAATAAATCATTTTTGTATATTTTAAAACTACAAAAAAAAAGGATAAATCGCGTGATCGTATTTGAAAAAAAAATGTTATTATTTTCCTTACGTTAGTTCAAAATGTATTAAGTGTGTGTGTGTGTGTGTGTGTGTGTGTGTGTGTGTGTGTGTGTGTGTGTGTGTGTGTGTGTGTGTGTATATATATATATATATATATATATATATATATATATATATATATATATATATATATATATATATATATATATATATATATATATATATATATATATATATATATATACACACAGTATATTAATTATTCTTTAATAAAATATACAAAATTATGTATAAAAACTTTAGCTAAATATTTACAACAACAAATATTTAAATTAAGTAAATTATAATCCTAAAAAATGGAATCAATATAATATACAAAATTAAAATATAACTGTTATATAAAATAATTTAAAGCAAAAACTTAATTAGTTAAAAATTTAATGAATGTTGAAAAAAATTAAAAAATATACATTGATTCTGTATGAAATATTTTGGATTCCATTATCATTACATTATGTATACTGTATAAAAAAAATAATAATGGCTCTAAGGCATTGTAAAAGTTGTCAAGAGTAACCGTATGCCGTAATATTTAAAATGTAAAAATGTTATTTTACTCATAATTAAAATAAATACAAAAGGAAATAAATTTTAAAGTTTTAGATTAAATTAATTTGTTATAATCTTTTTTTTTTTTTTTTTTTTTTTTTTTTTTTTTTTTGAGAAGATTAAATTATTCTAAAACTAACATAATAAACTTTTTGCATATATATAGTAAATTTTTACGTGACAAGCTGAATAAGATTTTCTTTTTTAGTAATTTATTCATTCTATAATTATGATTTTTCTGCTTTTGTTACAAATATTTCTAGAAAAAAAAGAAAAAAAACTGCACAAAAATAAAATTACTATAGAGTAACTCCATTGAGTCAGTTAGCTGTATGTACTGTATAGTATAATAATTATTTCCATACGTGTCATATTTTTATGTAGAATATCTAAATCCAGGTTTATAAGTAATTAAGTTATAATTGAGAAAAATATTACAACATGCTAACATTACTTTTAACACTCATTCATTCATAATCATTCAACTCTCGTTTGAAAAGAAATTAACACACTTTTCATGTAAAAAAAAACAACAAATTGCTAGCTTTTTATATTTATTATAAAAGTTACTGACCGAATATAACTAGGAACAAATTATTTTAAGTGTATTATTGTTCAAGTATGTATGTATACATTATTTAAACTTTATTACTGTGAAAACGTTTATATATTGATATATTATACATATGACATATTATATACAGCATCAACAACACTATCATCGTGTATGCATATCAAAGTGGTGAGAGGAGTTCATGGGCTCAAAGCTCTTTGATAAACATACTAAAGATGAGAGAGAAAGAGAAAGAGAAAGAGAGAGAGAGAGAAAACCTTGTCGTTAAGCTATGCTATAGTTGCTATTTAATGCTTCAACGCGTATATCGTCATACTTGAAGCCTTTCTTTAATTTGTTTTTATTATTTGTAACGTAACACTTCAATTACTAAATTAGATTTTTCAGGTGAAATTAACATACCCTTTTGTTCTTAAAAAATATAATTTCATTTAATATCTGTCTATATAATACCATACAGGGGAAAAAAAAGACAAGGGAGGGAAGGGGGATATAAAAGTTGCCTTAATTTACTATCGTATCATTGCGATTATACTACGCTATGATAAAGTATAAGAATAGAAAATAAAATCTGAATTTAGAGTGATTGAAATATATGATAAAAAAACATTATGGTTGTGTGTGTATTGAGCCGAGCCTAAATTGTTTAAAAATATATTTTTATTTTCTATTTTTTGTAATTTAATATAGTTTTCTTTTTGTTTTCTTTAAACTTTTGAAAAAAATATCAAAAATGTTAAGTTAAAACTTAACGAAAAGATTTATTAACTTTAAAAAAATTCTCTCATTAAAAGTTTTTTTTTTCTTTCTTTCTTTTTTCCCCCCCATCCAACTTTTATAAATTTTATATAAAGGTATGTAATATAGAAGCGATAATTTAATTAAATTAAAACACATAAAATAAGTAAAAGACATCTAGGTAAAATATTTATCTTACTATATGTATATATATATATATATATATATATATATATATATATATATATATATATATATATATATATATATATATATATATATATATATATATATATATATACTCGCATGTATATATGTTTATACACACATTTTTAATTAACTTTTCAGGACATGATAAATGGGTGGAAAAATGCTTTTTCAAAGTAAAATAACTATTAGCTAATTAATTGATGAAAAGTCGAGCCAGGTATAAGAGAGAAAGAGAGAGAGAGATACATCACCAAGGCAGCTCCTCTAAAACGTGTCAAGCGCCAGGAATTTCAATTACTCCAAGTTTGAACGAGCGTAAGTAAGCAAAATAACATACCTAAATTACAACATGAAAAAAAAAATACAAAATGAATTTTAATTATAAATGTAAATTAAAACTATATTGATAATATGTAATTATTTATGTTGGGAATACAGTTTATAATTTATTGAATATTGTCAGATACAAGTATTAAAATACTAATAAAATAGATATTGTTATGTAACATAATATTGATTTTGGTTTATATTTGTATTCTATTTACGTAAGAGAAATGGTAATCAAGGTAAAATATGATATTTTAATAAAGGTTTTGAAATATACACATTTCTCAATTACTAAAATAAATAATAACTATCCTTTTTTTTAGTTTAGAAAAATAAGATTTAATGTGTTTTGAATAATTTGTAAGTAAACAATTGATACAAATAATTAGAACATAATTTATATATTTATTTATCAAAAATAGTAATATTTATAGTCCTCACGTATTGTGTATTTTTTATACAAACATTCTAAATGCTGAGAAAAAAACTACAAGGATTATTTTCTTTCTATATATAATATAGCAATCGTATCGTGAATAAAAATAAAATAAAATTCAACATCAATTTTCTCGTGACTACATGTCAATATTAATTTCAAAAATGTCTAAAAAATATAAAATTTAAATAATTTTTATACTTTTATATACATATATATAATACTAAATATCCACTCTGAAAATCAATTTATTTTTCTTCAATTTGAATGACGCGTAAATCTTATATCGTTGACTTTTAAATTACATGTTAGTGTAAAAAATTAATCACGTATTTTGAACGAGTTGGTAAGCAAGTTAGACAAGAGAGCGTGTATGTTTTTGACAGCAAAGCAAATTGACCTTACACGCAGATATGCCAAATTAATACACATTCACACACGCATCATATGTCTTAAGAAATCTAACTATAATTTACAAAATATTTAATATCTACCTGTAGCAAGAAAAATGATTATTGGTTACCATAGGGTAAATATATTATTCTATGAAGCAGAAATTTAATACTAGGAAAAATATACGAATAAATAAAAAGTTTATATACGTTACAAATTCTATAAAAATCAAAACTGTGCAATTTATTCGCTTTTTTCTTATTATTTTCTTATTTTTAGAAAATATAAGCCCTATACCTGAATTTCAATCATTTTTTTAAATCAAAGCATGCATTTAAACTGTATTCATAGAACTATATCTCTGTTCTAGAACTCATTGATCTCTGATAACTAGGGACCGAATTTTCAGTTGCAAATGTCTGCTTGCGCCTGCAAAAACAGCAGTTACTTTTCCTGCTGCACAACTTATTATTAATTTGTAAAATATTTTCTATCTACCTGTAATTTACCTACATACCAAAATTTATAAATATTTAGTAAATTGTTGTGCGGTACGAGGAGTAACCAAACTTGCAGGCGCAAGCAGACATTTGCAACTAAAAATCCGGTCCCTACTGATAACTATATCTGTATAGTGTATAAATTTTAAACTTATATATATATATTTTAATAGTATTATGAAAAACTAAAAATATATTATAAATATTTTATTTCATATACTTGATTTTTTTTCTCTCTCTCTTTATTTCTTTTCTACATTTACTTAAGACCTCTAGCAGATTTTATCGATCTTAAAACATTCGTTAAAGAGCTGCAGACAGAACTTTATTATACAAGAAGAAGCAGAAGGGTGGTAAGGAGAGTCCGAAATGTAAGATGTACGTTAACATCCTGCTTTACTTTACTTTTCAAGCACTAGGTCTCTCTCTCTCTCTCTCTCTCTCTCTCTCTCTCTCTCTCTCTCTCTCTCTCTCTCTCTCTCTCTCTCTCTCTCTCTCTCTCTCTCTCTCTCTCTCTCTCTCTCTCTCTCTCTCTCTCTCTCTCTCTCTCTCTCTCTCTCTCTCTCTCACTCTCTCTCTCTCTCTCTCTCTCTTCACTAGTCTCCAGAGTCTTTGCTCAAAGAAGAAGATGATGCTCCAATTTATATTTCATGACTGACTCTTCGTATTAAGAAAACATGTATGACAAAGTTACTCTGTTATCTTTCATTTCTCTATCCTGTTTTACTTCATTAGAAATTTGTTATATATTTTAAATTAAAAAGACAACAACTTTATATTGAAAATATTGCACAATATAATGATTTTTGTAAGTTTTTTTTCTTCTTCTGTTTCTTCTTATCATTAAAGGCGTAGAATAGAGTACTCCCTTCTAGAGTACTCTAGCGTAGAACACCTTGACCAAAAAAAACTTGCCTTACATCCTATTAACATATCTAAATATTAACGTTGATTTGACCGGAGTCATTGATTTCTAATTTATTATCCATTTACTAAATGGCAGATGCGGGTTTATGACGTTACAGATCACTTGTTTCCGCGCGCGTGGACCAGGTGAGCTGTGACGTCATAAACCCGCATCTGCCATTTAGTAAATAGAAAATAAATAAGAAATCAATGACTCCAGCCAAATTAACGTTGATATTTAGGTATGTTAGGATGTAAGGCAAGTTTTTTTGTTTAAGGTGTTCTACGCCTTTAATATTAAGTATTTAAAAGTCATATTTTATATTATTATTTAATGTGAGTTACATGTAAGTTCATATTTTAAACAATATATTATTTTTATTCACAAAAGTGCAACTATTTTTAAATTTAACTTTTATTGTATGTAATTAATGTGTGTTTTTTTTTTAATAAAAATCAATATTATTATTAACGATAAAGTAAAAAAATAGGTGTTAAAATGACTTTTTATTGACTTTTTATGTACTTGAGAAGCTTAATTGAAGTATACATACTTTGATGTTTCAATTGATGTCCAAAGGGTATACGAGGGTAAAACATTACAGGAAAAAAAAAGCATTAAATTTCAAAGAAGCTTTCTTTAAAGCTATTAAATGTCTTATACTTTGAATATCTTGATTCTCTCTGCTAAAAATGTGAAAGATAATGTTACCAAATAATACCATCATTACTTTAAATCGCATTCCATCTTCTTTTATTAATATTTGAGGATATTTTCATTATTTTTATACTCGATTAAATATGTTAAATTACTACTATATAGTGTAAAAAGATCAAGAATTTTATAATCTTTTTAAACATTTTCTTTTATATAATATCGTTTGTTTAACTACTTTTGAGGTGCTTTTTTTTTTTTTTTTTTTTTTTTTTTAAATATTTTCAAAGTGATTTTTAACATTATATATGCCTCTTTTTTTTGTCTTTTTTTTGTTCCTCAAAACTTTTCAACCTTAATACTATTACATTAATTTTTAATAATAGATCAGCTATTGAATTTAAAACATATTATGAGGTACTCATTTTTTATGCAAAAAAAAGTTATGTAAGTGGTATATTATCATGTAACTCCTCGCATGAATTTTTTTATGCATTTTTTATGAATTTTTTATGCCAAAAAAAGTTATGTAAGTGGTATATTATCATGTAACTCCTCGCATGAATTATGAAATGCATTTTTAAAATAGATATATAAAAATGAATTACATGAAAAAAGACTTTCAGGAGATTTACTTTTCTATTACGTTGAAAAGTAACTGTACTGTACAGCATAGTTGAAAAACCATAATTAACTATTCAGTCTCTATTCTTTTCATGAACGTAAACAAAATTTAATCTCTCTAAAAAAATAATAATAATAAAAATTTTAAAAAAAACATACAAAAACTATGCTACCTGTATTTTTTATGTGTTTTTATTTAAAAATTTAGAGGACTTAATCATATATATATATATATATATATATATATATATATATATGTGTGTGTGTGTGTGTGTGTGTGTGTGTGTGTGTGTGTGTGTGTGTGTGTGTGTGTGTGTGTGTGTGTGTGTGTGTGTGTGTGTGTGTGTGTGTGTGTGTGTGTGTGTGTGTGTGTGTGTGTGTGTGTGTGTGTGTGTGTGTGTGTGTGTGTGTGTGTGTGTGTGTGTGTGTGTGTGTGTGTGTGTGTGTGTGTGTGTGTGTGTGTGTGTGTGTGTGTGTGTGTGTGTGTGTGTATTTAAGCATGAGTGTCATCATTTACATTAAAAAGGTTACATACATTAATAATTAAATCATATTTGAATATACATTTATATATACCAAAAAGTAATTTATAATAATAAAGTGTAAATTATGCATACTATATATATATACCTCTTATAAATATATACACTCAAGTAAAATGTAATGTGTACTTGGTGAGGGATATATACAGTATATATATATAGAGGTGTACTTTACTAATAGAAATAAGCATGTTAAAATAATATAGTCAGAAAATTTTAGTTAAGAGTAAGGGGTATGTTGTATAGTATTAAGTATAACACAAGGGATATACGTAATATAATAACAGAAAATGGTAAGGTAAATATAGTTTTGCATCACAAATATCTCTTTTACACGCTTTCTAGTTTACTTTGTTAGTTGCATCGTACAATTCACAAGAGAGTACAGAAGTGACCATACTAGGTATTTTATACTTTCTCCGCACATAATGTTTTCTCTCTATTTATTTATGCTTCTTAGAGGTCTTATTATAATACGAGAAAGAAAGAAAGAAAGAGAGAGAGAGAGAGAGAGAGAGAGAGAGAGAGAGAGAGAGAGAGAGAGAGAGAGAGAGAGAGAAGCTAATAAAATAAGTAAATATGACATTCTTGCGCTACTTCTAATCTTATAATTAAAATATCTACATAATAGTTTAATTAAATAAATGTCATGTTATATGCATAAGATTATAAATTTATAGACGTTATAATATAAAGTCATAATATTATATTATTAAATCTGTTTCTTTATGGTAAAATATTTTGTGTAACAATTGATATTAGTAGATGTTTTAATTTGTCACGTAATTTTTAATATTTAAGAAACTTTAGCTTATGATTTTTAATGTTATTAAAAATGTCATTATATAAAAATTTCTGATATAAGTTTTATATAATTTTTTTTCTAACTTACTAAAGTAAAGGTGTACATTACATACCACAACTTTAGCTTATATCACATGTTTGTATATTATATTACCTAGTATTAACATTTTTTTTTAGATCTTATAACTTTGATTCATAACAACAATTTTAACGATCTAAATATGTAATAAAAGTGTATTATTTTTATACCATGAAAAATCTTATTTTATAAGTGTAAGTTTTTTTCATTTTATTTTATTATTATTATTAGTTGAAAAGAAAAGTTATAAATAAATATGATGCTAACGTCACTGAATTTTGAATCAAATAGTAAGTATAGGTTAGGTACAGTTTTTGACAAAAAGTCTGTGAACGGGATATATAGACAACCTGCGTTTTTCTCATAAGAAAAGCATTGGGCTGTTTCAGGTAGCCTCAAAATCTTGTCCAGAGCTGCGTACACAATGGTCATAATAAATTTTAATATTTAAATTCAACAGTGTTAATTTTTTCTCATAAGAATAGTATTATAAATTAAAGCCATAGACCACATAAAACGACATGTGCTTTTTAATAAATAAGCACGAAATGGGATCTTCAAAACTGATGACAATTTTTACCAGAATGTTAATGTAGCCCCACGAGAGAGCGTGAAAAAACTGTAAAGTATGCAGTTTGCGTAAAAATTCATGTTTATGACGTCAGAAACATGCAAAAATTAGTATGAAAATGTTGTGTGGGTTGCAAAAATTGAATATTCTGATCACTGCTACGGGGCTACTGTTGGTTTTTGAGACAAACTAATGTTATTTATGTAAATCCCATCAAGTGTTATGTGAAATAAATGCTTATGTTTTTCTCTGGCTTATTCCTTTATGCGTGTGTTTTTTTAATGTTAAAATATCACAATCTTGTGTACATATAATTACATTTTTTCAATACCTGTGATTACATAACGTGTAGTAATGATTTTTTTAAGTACATCTTTCGTAAGCTAAATGTCATGATTAAAATATCTTTGAACTTTTATTTTTGAATACAGAAAAACTTCAATTGCTGGTGTATATAGTGCTTATAGGAATATAACTTCATACTTACAGATTACTTCACGTTGTGATAGAAATTACATCAATTCGTTTTATCTATAGTATATATACTTTTTTTTTCAAAAATCATTACAATATCTATTGCAAAGAAAAAAAATAGCTTACGTAGGTTAATGAAAATTTTATCAATTTGCAATACTAAGCTGTAAATTATTTAGTAATCTTTTAATATTATAAAATCTTATTTAAAAAAATAATATATTTTCATAATACATATTCAGTAGTAGTATTAATAACGTATGTTCTGTAGTACTTAGTTCAAAGTAAAAAAAAAAACTGCAAATACACAACATGACAATACTAAAAAAAAAAACTACTATCATAATCCATATCTTATCTTCAATTTGATTTTCAATTGAATATTTTCTTTTCTATCATTCATAGTAAGTACGTCACAAGTACGGTTTACAAATAAAAAAAAAAGTATTATAGTTGACATATTATAAGATGATGTAAATAGAACCGCAGAGTGGTGTACCAAATCCCACGCATAGAATATGAGGTGACATAGGAATTCGATGGTGGTTTTTGATAGAGATGTTTGTGCAAAATACACATGCGACATCTATAAAACGTACATTTCCCCCTTTACTTTTATTTTAATGATATATTCAATAGAGTTGCTCAACTAACGAGATATTTTTACATACAAAAACAAGAAAAGCTTCTCGTAATAATATATATATATATATATATATATATATATATATATATATATATATATATATATATATATATATATATATATATATATATATATATATATATATATATATATATATATATAGAAAATATGTTGTAAATTATTTTTAAAAAAATAATAAGTCAAGTAGAAATATTTACACTAAAATTAACAAAAATAATTGAAAATATTCAGTTAGGTTGTATATTTAATGAAAAAATTCATTAAAGCTTTTATAGATTTACTATTATATACGTTCTTATTTAGATTATTTTTTTATGCTTAAAATTTTTCCCCTTTTTGATTTTTTTTTTCAGCGCTTTTTTTTTTATTTAATCTTTATTACTTGGCTGAATAAAATATTTGATTTAGTGAAAAAAAAGGGGGGAAATGTAGAGAAAGTGTTAGGATTATTAATGTGGTTGGGAAATATTAAAATAAAATGCACTTACTTAGCATTATCAGCTTAATTCTTAATATAAAATGTTATTTTAAAATTCTTAAATTGACCGATAAGTTTTCTTTTCGCTTTGTATTTGATAAAAGATTTAAAATTCAAGTGCTGTATTCTGCTGTGAGTTGTGGGAGAGAAATGGGGTGGATAGCAAAATCTGGTGGAATAAAAAGAAAGTAAGAAAAAAAAAAAAAAAAAAAAAAGAGGGTGGTTTGGTCGCCTGATGTCAGGTTTTGATCCTCCTTCTCTCCTTCACCCCCATCCCATTTCTGCATGTTTGACATTCTGCTCAGGATTTTGGGGGTTGAAGGGGGGGTTGAAGGGAGGTGTCGGTAGATCGACTAAAGAAACATACCTCCCACTCCTATCTCTCTTTGCACGTCAAGGAAAGTGAGGGCTTTTTAGACATGTTTGGCAAACTTAAGGCTCGAGAATTCCAACATAAACGTCCTTCTTTTCTATAGTCAATAAAACCACAAAAACCACTAAACCCAAAACAGGGGATGATCAAATATTTCATCTATTAATATCACAATTTTTCTAAGTTCTTTGATGAATTTGATATTCTTCTCAATTGTTTTTGTTTTTTTGTTCTTCAAAGAAAACGCACAAACTCATAAAACTCATTGAAATAAAAGTATATAATATAATTTATTAATATTTTTAATTACTTTAAATGTTCAAATACTTGTGAAAATTGTAAATATGATGAAGTTTTTTTTTAAATGTATAATATTATTTTTTTTCAATCTCCCCTTATTTAATGTTTACGCTACAAGAAACAAAGAAATTACCCCTGCTTTTTTTTTTCTTTTTTCCTCGGTAGACAGGGATGTATTTGTATAGTACGGTGAACAGTTTTATATATATAACTGTGCACGTATGATATTATATGCGTGGTAGTCAAACAAGACAGAGAGAGGGGAAACATCTCACTTTTCTCCAAAGTGGCAAACAAACACTCTCTCACTCTTATGGCAAATTATATATGGAAAGTAAATTCATCGTCAGGAAATAATATAACTTTGTGTATGTCAAGCATAATTCAATTCGTTACTTGAAAAAAGTATCACGAAATTGAAGCTTTTTAAATAAATAGAAATATTTTCTAAAAGAAGTGAAATAGTTTTTATACATCTCTCTGTAAAGTAATTTCTTTACGTTGATGCATTTTTTTCTCTTCATTTTCTTCTTGTATTGGAAAAAAAAGTGAAGTCGACATGACATAAAAATATAAACATTTACATGTCATAGTTTTGATAGAAAACATGATTGTACTTCTAGAAAAAAAATATATTTTGCTATATTTTAAATCTTTTTTCCTTTATTAAAGCCATAGACCACATAAAACAACATGTGTTTTTAATGAATAAACACAAAATGGGATCTTCAAAACTGATGACAATTTTTACAGAATGTTAATGTAGTCCCACGAGAGAGCGTGAAAATATTGTCAAGTATGCAGTTTGCGTGACTATTCATGTTTCTGACGTCAGAAACATGCAAAAATTAGTAAAAAAAATGTTGTGCGGGTTGCATAATTCAAAAATTTCTGATCACTGCTACGGAGCTACAGTTGGGGTTTGAGACAAACTAAAGTTTTTTATAGACGTCCCTTCAAGTGTTTTGTGATATAAATGCTTATGATTTCTTCTGGTCTATTCCTTTAAGTGCTTTTTTTTTGTCTACGTTTTTGTATAAATAAGTAAAATGACAGGAATATATATATTTTTTATATATATTTTCTAGTATTTGTTGATATCAATTCACCTCTTATAAAATCAAAATGAAGTAAACTTAATGTTCATATAAATTTTATTTCCTGAAATTGTGTTGACGAGTTTCAAGATAGACATGAAGAATGTTATATCAGCAGAAAACACTTTTTAAATATAAGAGTTATAAGACTTGGTTGTGCCATACAAGCATCTCCATTTGCAGTATATTAAATATTTACTATTCTCAGCTCTTCTTTCTATATCAAGGTACTCTTAGCTTTTTCTCCCTTGTAAAATTCTGTTTCGGGATAAAAAAAAAAAGAAGAACTTTATATACTATGACCTAAGCAATTATGATTACGTATAAAATATTTCATCAAATTTATTTTGACGTTAAAAACTGCCTCAAGAAGTTCTCTTTTATAAAGAGAAAACTATATAAAAGAAAACTCTCAGGAAATAAAAGTAAAAGGCTTTCATGGATAAGATGTAAAAAAAAAAAAAAAAAAACATTAATAGAAGAAAAAAATGTATATGCATTATAATTGTGTTTTATTAATAAAATATGTTATTATTTTTTTTGAAAGCAAACTACAAACTTCCCTTTACTTTTAACATATTTGTATATTATTCATATTGAATAGTGAATTAAGGTAAAGTTCTAGAGGTCTAATATACCCACATTTTGATCATCTATTGCTTGCTATATATTTGGTACTATTTTCAATCTTATTTTATTGTCAACTACCACTGTTAAATTTTTCAGAGTGGGTCAGCGTATTAACCATATGGGCCTTTATCATTTTTTTGGTGACACATAGATGTTTGGGTTGTTCTTGGTTCGCAGAGTTGTAATCTGGTACTATGGTCAGCTGATTACCATATCAGTAATATCCCTTCCAATTAAGCTAAATGAAAGGCCAATTATAAAATCCAGAACATTTTAAATTCAAAGAAAAGGCTCTTAATCTTTAAAATATATTCACTACTTATATACTTTTTTTTTTTTTTTTTTAATATTAATACATTTCCAAAATATGGATTTTATAAAAAAAATAGACACTGCATAAAACATAATGTTTTTGTTTTTTGTTTTTTCATGTATAATTCCAAGATGTAAATAAAATATTGCCCAACCAAGCGTTGTCTTACTTCATACGACATTTTGTAGAATTTTGCGTACTTTTTTTTATTACTAGGAAACAAATATTATTTAATATTTATGTATATTTTTTATACATACATATTATTTACACAGACACACAAATTTATTATGAATACAGATTTTTCCACAAAGTTTCATTTTTATAATAAAAGAAAAAAAGTCTCATTTCTTTATATTTTTATATAAAAAATGGAATAAAAATTTAATATTTTTTACTTGCTTGCACTGTGATGATATTATTATTATGTAATCTCTAACTCTTCACTTTCTCTCTCTCTCTCTCTCACTCTCTCTCTCTCTCTCTCTCTCTCTCTCTCTCTCTCTCTCTCTCTCTCTCTCTCTCTCTCTCTCACACACTTTCTTACTTTTTTTATTATTCTCTCTCTCTCCTTTTTTTTATTCTTATGCTTTGATGGGTTGTGTCTGCCCTCAAGTAATAAGGAAATAAGAATGTCTTCCAAGTGAAAGATTTTGACTTTTCTCTTTAAAACTTCTTCAATTTTCAGTTGCAAAAATGACAGAAAGCGCAAGAAATGTTTCCTGTACCGTGGATTTACTTTTGCCTTCAAGCTAACTTGCAATTTCCACGGGCGCCGGTGTCTTTCAATAAACCTTTACTTTTTCTTTTATCCACAAGCAGCAGCAGTCACCATTTCTCACCGGTACTCAGAGAAAGTAGTGTAAGTGGCAAAGCCATTAGCAGGGCAAAAAAAAAAGTATCCGGCTTTTACACACATAAAAATATATATAATTTTTTTTATAATAATAAAACCATTTTAATATTATTATTATTATACATTTCGCACATTTTTTGTTACACTTTATTACACACAAACACACACACAATATACATTTATATACATATATATATATATATATATATATATATATATATATATATATATATATATATATATATATATATACATATATATATATATATATATACATACATATATTAAATCCAAGCATCCAACATTACCGTATATTATTTTAATTAATTAAAACACATTTTTAATGACACATACAATGTTATTTCATCACATTTTTGTGTCTTTTTGTTTATAACAATTTACAGTAAATTTATAACTTTTTTATAATAATTAACGACGATGATTACATTTTTAAAAAAGGCGAGAGAAAATAAAATAGTATGTGTGTGTGTTTTAATTATATTCATAAATGAATATATCATAAAACTTCAAAGTGGCTTTAAAAAAAAAATCCAATTATTATAACAATATTTTTATTTTAATATTTATTAATTGCATATATATGTATATAATGATACATATAGTTAAGCGTTTTCATGTAATAATATATATCTACTCCATAGAGAATAAGGTTATGCATTTAGAATGCAATGTAGTTATTGGTTTAGTAAATGGTTTGGGATGTAACTGTTTATAATCATTATTGTATAAATATAAGCTATATATATATATATATATATATATATATATATATATATATATATATATATATATATATATATATATATATATACGTATTATATAATACTATCTACCTACCTAAAACTAACTCTAGAATACCAAAATGTTACATACATATTATAACGTATAATAATAGTTGTTGCAATGTAACTATACTAGTTATATATAATAATATAATATAAATGCTGTGTACCCAGCTGTGATATATACATTTCTATGCTAGAGAGATGAGAGAGAGAGAGAGAGAGAGAGAGAGAGAGAGAGAGAGAGAGAGAGAGAGAGAGAATATACTACCAGTAGTAACTCTTCATTACAGTGTGTATACCGTTGAGATTTAGTCAGAGGAACGATATGAATTAACATTATTAAATAGTGCAAAAGGCAACATACAAAACACCATACATATACCACACTGTTCTCTCTCTCTCTCTCTTTCTCTCTCTCTCTAGCCAGCTAGTCTACTATACTTGTAGTATATTGTTAGTTATTTAAACTATCATTTGTTTTGCACTAGTCTCATCATTCTGATGACGTAATTGGTGCGCAATGTTAAACTACCCTAATTTAAACTCATACGGTGATATGTTTAACATTTGTATAAATATACATATATATATATATATATATATATATATATATATATATATATATATATATATATATATATATATATATATATATATATATATACACACACACCATAATGTAACATATTATATATATGTCTTATAAATTTTACTAATTAGATTTAAATGATTGAATTTTAATTAATGTAACAAAATCTTCGAATGTAAAGTCTTATAAAATGCTTTTTTTTTATTTATTTCATATTTAATCAAAATTATCTGTAACTTTTTCTGGAACAATTAAAGTAAATATGACAAGAAATCTTACAAGGTAATCAAATACTTATCAAACTTCATTAAGAATTTATCATTATTATTCATAAGAATTATGTATATATGTATATATATATGTATGTATATATATATATATATATATATATATATATATATATATATATATATATATATATATATATATATATATATATATATATATATATAAAAATTGTATATAATAAATCTCAAATGTATGCAAAGAAATATATATATATACATTGCCAATTAGAAATTTTTAAGTTTTATCTTTAAAAAAAGATTGCTTAAAATTTAACACAACATTTTACTATACAAGATTGCATGTATAAACAAAAATTCATAATATATAAGATTAAAATAATATACGTTGAGAAAACTAGTTTAATAGGCAACTTCCTTTTTTATCGTTTGTAAAATACTTTTTAGCATTCTTTACTGTGTTTTATTTCTTGATGCTTGTCAGAGATTTTTTTTTTTTTTTTTTTTTCATTTGCGTGTTGTTGGTTGATAAGATCACGGCCAGGCCGTTAGTAAGAATGTAATATGCAGAACAGTCTGCTGCTGCTTTCTTATAATGCTCTCTTTCTCTCTCTCTCTCTCTCTCTCTCTCTCTCTCTCTCTCTCTCACTACGTACTTTTGCCTCAAACTCTTTAAACACCTCAAAAAGTCACACGAAATCTTCAGAATAATATTTTTGTTGTGTTATTTCGCTTTAAGCAGCAGCAGCAAAAAAAATCTAACTTTTTAAATTTTTTTTCTCTTAAAACGTTTTTCATGTAAAGCATTTACACATGAATTTAAGCTTTAAGCTACAGGACTTTTTCAATACCATTCCATGATTTTGTTTAAATATGGATTTTTTTATGAATTTTAATAGAATTTATGTGTTTTTTTGAGTACTAGTTTAAATGGTTCCAAAAATCGTAATTTTATGCTCGTTTTTATGATTGCCGCAATGATCATCATGCAGTCTTTTTTTCTTAATATTTTTTCATATGTTGCGCATTGCTTTCACCTTTATGTATAAAAATACCTTTTGTAAATTCAATTAAAAAAATATATATATTATATATATATACGTATCTTATTATTTATTTATTCCAAGCTTTTGTATAATATAAACAAATACTATTGCAATATATATATATATATATATATATATATATATATATATATATATATATATATATATATTTGGTCTTTTGTTCCCACAAAATGGTGTATAGTTTCCTCTGTTTTACTGCACGAGTTTCAGCTAATAGATTTTACTGAAAACATATTTATATTATAATGTAAATGTTTTTTATATTAATATTATATTGAAATATTTTTTTTAATATATATAATGAAATATATATAATAAATGAAAACAAAGTTAACGTTTTTTTTTTTTGAAATTTTATTATACGTACATAAAATGTATCATATTGCATTAATATTGATTTATTTTTTTATATATTTATGTAGAAGCACAACAAACAAAATGTGTACCTTAATTAACAAAATTAATGAGTAACCAAATTTTGTTGCAAATTACGCAAATGTGTATATGAATATGTATGATGTATTATACTAAAATGTGTATATATAACACTGTTACATTTAACACAAACTTTTTTTTTATTATTATTATTATATTTTTACAGAAAATTCAGTTTAAAATTTTTTAATTTAAAATGTTACATTTATTTTAAATAAAATAATAATAAGCTATCTTTCATTTTGATGTGTTATATTAGTGTAATAAATTATATTTGATTTACGGATATCAGTAAAGAAAAAAATGATACATTTTTTAACCTTGTACCATTTTGTACGCTATATATTTATCATTTTTCAAATACGCCACAAACTTGAGAAATTACTACTATGATAAAATCGTGTTTCTTAATACTACATAGATTGTTCATCATGTATAAACTTTCAATATAATCATTTTATATTTACTAATTATTTCTTTTTTTAAAAAGATCATATATTTTAATAAAATATAACATGTAATACATTAAAAATAACATAAACACATAAAAACATCATATAAAGTTAAATAAAATTATAATAATTTTATATAAAAGCATATTATAATATTGTTAGCATAATATTATGATGAAAACAAGATAATAAAGTAACAAAAATAATTTGAAAATAAGTTTAAAATGGTGTAAAAGTGGCAATGCGCTACCAATGTTACCCACCTTGCTTCTTTATATATATATTATATACTAATATAATGTATTATACACCTCTACTCTAAATTTTCCCCTTCCTATTCAATGTATAAGAGATTGAAGACTGTTTCAAATGCAAATTGAATAGAATGTGAGTTAAGAGGTAGAGAGTGAGATGAAGAAGAAGAAGTTGAAGAAGGAGGAGGAGAATTGAGAAAAGAAATGAAGAGAGCGAGAGAGAGAGAGAGAGAGAGAGAGAGAGAGAGAGAGAGAGAGAGCACGGTTTGAGAAAGAGAATTTTAGTTTTCATCATTTTGCTACTCTCTCTCTCTCTCTCTCTTTCTCTCTCTTAGAATCGCTATAAACTGTGGCGACAAAACTTTCTTAGCATCGAATATATACGCGTGTTAGGCTGTGAAGACTAATGTCATTTCGTGGTGGTATGGTAGCTTTCTCTCTCTCTCTCTCTCTCTCTCTTTCTCTTTCTCTTTCTCTCTACTACACTACTGATGCTGCTGTGCTGCTTTTGCTTGCTTTTACTTTCTGCTTAAGGCTTTTTTTTTGAACAGAAGAGACATTGCCTTAGGCTTCTTCTTCCTCCTATACTTTTCTCCTTGTGAAGCGCTTTCGTTCCATTACACAAGTCACACAGCCCAAGCAAACCATATACACCCTCACTTTCTCTCTGTCTCTCTATTTTTTTTCTTTTTTACTTTTCTTACAGATTTCTTAACTCTACTCCCTATAAAAAGACCCAATATCAGTTACGTAAAGATAACTTTATTGCTACGGAAACTTTGACTTTACAATGTCAAAAAGCACGAGAGAGACAGAGAGAGAGAGAGAGAGAGAGAGAGAGAGAGAGAGATCTTTTATATAAAATAAACTGTTAGAAATTTAATGTCATTCTAAAAAATTTACTTTCAAACTGACTTTTCTCATTTTAATGACACAATTTGCTAACGAAGCATAATTTGATTAAGCAATCACACAAAATGAAAAATTTACATAATTATTATATTGAGGTTAAAAATATGTAATGATTAAATTATTTTATATTGTTTTATGAAATAAATGGATTCCACAAAACATTTAAAATTTTAGAACCCTAAATTGAAAATAAATTCTATATTATGTAAAATAAAATATATAGATAAATAAAAACTGAAATCCCGTATGTTTGACATAGTCATAAAATTTTGAAATACAATTTATATTGTATCTTGAAATCATGAAACTGCAATTAATTTAACATATCCATGTATAGTCTGAATCATATGAATACTTAAATTTTTGCTCTATACTTAACGCTATTTTGATGAGAAAAGTTAAGGAATTTAATTTAATTCAGATTCGATCAAGATTTGATTTACAATTTTATATTTTTCCTACATAAATAATATTGTATATTGGCGCTAATATTTGAACAGTAACATTTTGAATATTGTACTATAAAATACAATATAAAGTAGGTTTTTAAGTATGGATGACGTTGTATGACATAGTATTTTTGATAGAAAAAAAATAATAAAGTATAATCTCAATTTTTGTATAGAACATATCGCATAATAGTTTCAACAAAATATACATATAGCTTATCTAAAAATAGTATAATACTGTATTCTATTTTCCATATACATATATATAAAATTCAATGAATAAATAAAAGTATTTTATATGGGGAAAAAAACAGTAATTTTTTTTATTTGCTGATATAAAATACATAAAAAATATTATATATCAATCATTGTCTGCTTTAATATTCAAAATTCTAAAAACAAAATTCTTTACATTTTTTTTTCTACTCTGTTTTGTTGTACACACTGCAATATAACAAGTTACCTTTAAAAATCTTAAATTGTAGCTGACATGTAAATCTAGTGTATGATTTATAATCTTTTAAGTATTATATTATTATATAAGAAGAAAGACGATGAAAATAGAGTACATGTTATACATTAAGTCACAAGAAGGAAAGGAGAGCATTATTTGAATAAACGTTTCGCAAATTCAGCAGATTTTGTCGTACAAGCGCAAAAGCAAGAAAGATATAATGTATAAGATGGGAGGGAGGATGAGGATGAGGTAGAGGTAGAGAGAGAGAGAGAGAGAGGAAGTGCTTATAATTATGCATGCAGTATTAGGGAAGACATAGAGAGAAAATGAGAGAGAGAGAGAGAGAGAGAGAGAGAGAGAGAGAGAGAGAGAGAGAGAGAGAGAGAGAGAGAGAGAGAGAGAGAGAGAGAGAGAGAGAGAGAGAGAGAGAGAGAATGAGAGAAAGCTTCAAGCGTTATTATCTTATATATATATACTCCCTTAATATTATAACGCAAAAGTCTATTCAACTATATACATATTTCTATAATATTCTAATGTTTACCTTGAGGCTAATTCATTATATAGAAAACTAAAAATTAAAAGAAAAAAATTATTAAAAAAAATCAACATTTTTTTTCATATTATACGTAACGTTACTATAATAAAGGTAAAATTATATATGTTTATATTCAAATTATTATACCCTCTAGAGCTTTTTTATATTGCCAATTTTTATACAAATTGAAGGAAATTTTTGATTTTATTCATACTTATTATTATTATTTTTTTAAAGGAATTGATGAGAGAGGGTATACTATTTTTTTTTTAATTATAAAGTAGATGATGACTATATTATGAATTAGTAAGATAGCTTGGATAACCATCAAGTTTCTATATGTCTACTCGGGTCTTTATAATATACAAATATAGTCATTTCTCTTGTGTGGTCTTTAGAAATGGTTATCCCTTATCTAATTCGTATACACAGTATAAAACCCCTAGTTTAACATGGATCTAGATAGCCTCATGTTCTTGGCTTTGCTTTGGTCTATATCTCTCTCTCCAGTGTTACGCCGGTTTAAATTTACAAGTAAAAGGTGAATTACAAAAAGAGGGAGTAAAAGGAAAGGATATGAGTGAGAGTGAGAGAGAGAGAGAGAGAGAGAGAGAGAGAGGAGAGAGAGAGAGAGAGAGAGAGAGAGAGAGAGAGAGAGAGAGAGAGAGAGAGGAGAGAGAGAGAGAGAGAGAGAGAGAGAGAGAGAGAGAGAGAGAGAGAGACAGAGAGAGAGAGAGAGGAGAGAGGAGAGGAGAGAGAGAGAGAGAGAGAGAGAGAGAGAGAGAGGAAAGAGATGTGCCACTAATATTTAAATCATCTAAAAAATGCTAATATGTATTTTAAAATTACATATAAAAAGTTTATACAAGATTATTTTAATGCATATTACATTTTTTTTAGCTTATAAAATATTACTTAGTTGAAAATTTTGTAGTAATTTCAACTCTAACGTAATATTTTTATAATATCTCCAGCTGCGTTATTTTTTTATGCTAATATTTTAAGACTTTTTCTTAAATTTTTATTAAAAATATGTAAAATTAAAATATACTTATATATACTTCCGTTTAAAACAAATTAACAATATCAAAAATGTATATTTAGAATTTTACTTTAAAAAAAATATGTATAAATAAAAAGGAAAATTAGAAATTAAATATTTTAATAAATTTAAAGTAAATTCTATTTAATTTATAATTATGATTATAATATTGTTTCACATCATTAAATTATTCAAGCATTAAATATATACGTTACATAATTATGATTTATATAATATATTTCTATTTTACCTGTAATAAATGATTTACTATGTATCATTTTAAAATATTTATAACTATTAATGTATACTATAGGTGTAACTAACACGATAAAAGCATATTTTTAAAAATTGTTATATTCTGCATCTTTTTTTTTTTTTATGATTATATTTTATCTTTAATGCTTTTTGTTTTGTATGCGCTTTAACTATTCGTTTTTATCAGATTTATTTTTATTATATAAATAAAATGAAATCCTATCTCTTTATTTAAACATTAATATTGTAAAAATATACACAAAAGGCTGCACATAAAATTAAATCGTTTCCATATAGAAAATGTTTTGTTACAATATTTTCTAGGAAGCTAAAACCTTAAAGTCGAATTGTAAACAAAGATGACTTACAATACATTTTAAAACTTTGTTGTTGTTTTTTTACGTATTTTTATATTATATTTTTTTATAATTTCTTGCAAAAAAATA